>JAOYSI010009962.1:0-41539 GCA_025775065.1 Hiodon alosoides
TAGTACATTTAGCTTTGAATATGATAATTATAATTTTGTGAGGTATAGAGCCAATGACCTAGACGAGTGCAACTCCAATCAGCAGTTAAAATGAAATAACAGTCCGTAACTGGGTTCAAAATTGGCTTAAGCATAGGACACAAAGAGTTGCTAGAAGAGAGACATATAATCAGAACTATGCTACGTAAAATCAGCCCCCTGCTCTTTTATACATACATGCATGTTTTTATTTTATATATGAGCAATAGATAAGGATAATGATATAAAATTCATTATGAGTACTTCTGAGTAAGAGTTCTTCATCTTTTTTTATATACATTTATTTTTTTCTTGTTCGTATCCTACCAGTTGTACTCTACAGTATCATTTACTTCATACCACCAGTTTATAATACTTATATGTATTGGATGAGCTTTGGCTGAATGGTCTCATCTTCAAAATACTGATATTAAAGATTGATTAATAAATATCTAAATGGAGATTCAAGGGAAGTGGGAGTGTAACAGTCACTACACAGCTAACTAAAAGAGAATAAATATTTTTAAACAAGCAAAACTGCCTACTTACCCTGCTTACATTTTGTGTTGCACTTCCCATTCCCCATTACTGGTAAATAATGTCTAAGTAGGGGTCAACAGCCCCATTCAGACAGCCAGCTGCGATAAGTTCATTGAATTTGAGCTCAAAGAAATCAATGACTCCTTCCATGTCACTTAATTACTTTGCTTCAGATAAATGCAGCATTTCCCCGACCATTAAATAGCCAAAGTGAGCCGCCATGCCAACAATACCAAGCAAAGGATAACTGGGATGGGGGCGGGGGGTCCAATTAATTGTTAAGTACGGCCCAAATTTGGTTGACGGCACATTAAATATGGAAAATCTTTGCTGTTTAGTTTACCATAAATAATTCCTAAATCAAACAAATATAATTTTTTTTACCCATATCTCCAACACTAGCCAGAAATCCCACAATCTTTATCACATGGATTTGCAATAGATTAGGACTAATTCATAACACATAAAGTTTAACTGATAAGATTCAATATAAAAAATAATTAAAACAAAAAAAAAAAACTAATATATGTGTGTGTTTATCATTGGTTTTATTTATTTTTGTTATTCTTAGGTTATTTTATTTTAGGTGATTTATTGTTGTTAATGGAAAACTAATAAGTTTAAGCTAATAACTAATTTCTAATAAGGCCCTATTTAAGCCCAATGTATACTTTAAACATAGCAAAGGGCCTTGTGGAGAAAATGGTGCCATCACAGTTGTCTGCAGAAGCTTGGTCTTTTCTTTTTCGAATTAATTTGTAGAAGTAGCAGACGGACCAGTATGGTGAGATTAATACAGAGATTTCTTGAGATATATGAATTGCAATTCTAGATGTACCTAATTGACTTCCTATTTGATACATCTCAAATGAAATTTCAGATATCTTATATGCATTTTAAGAAATCTGCAATTTGAGATATCTCTAAGTTACATTTTGGCGTAACCAGCTCTATGGTATCCAATGTTGCGGTTTACACAGCAGCAGTGTTCTGACCATTGACCCACTACGTAACAATGTAGTATGGAACGTCATTTGTGCCAAAACCCAATTTTAAACGTCTTAAGATGCTAGAAAAATGGGTGCTACCACTTCATAAGTTGCTGAGGGGAAACCCTATAATGATTATTGCAATAGAGAAAACAATTCACCTAACTTACCTTGTATGAATTAAGGTTAAGAAATAATATTGATTGACAGTGAAATTATCATCAACTGCATATGGTAAACTACTAGTTAGTTAATGAGAAAAAAATAAAGCTTGTATACAACATCATATTCAACATTTAAATTTAAGATTATTCGCTAAAGTACCATTCGTGCTCAGTAGTTTTCATTTCCAATGTATGTGACTGATTACATTCTTGTAATAATTGGCTACATTCTTGATTAACATTTTAATATTACTTTAGAGAATACATACAGGATCACTTTCTTAACATTTCCTTCCACAGAATCGCAACCCGGAGTGTTTAACATCAGGGTTTACATACTTCAGGTTAAACCGCAGAAGTTGATCTTCCCCACACATATGGACTGTCCCAAATAAAAAATCACTGTGATTAAGAAACGTGACGCATATGTAAGAGACCATGCGTCAAAAAGGGGTAGGTATTTTGACGCCAACCAATAGCATGGCAGTCAAGATGATCCAAATGTCTTAAGACGTTCAAAATTCTCGTATTAACACATACAAATGTATTAAGTACAAAATTGTCTTTTTGAACAAATGGTGTTCCATAATGTAGCTACATGTGGATTTAAACGTAAGATAAATAATTATTCATTGTTGTGTCTGGAATGTTACCAGGAAATCTGATTAAGAAAATACCATTTACAAAATTTTGAAATTTGAGACATGCTTTATTTTTTTTTCTTAAGTTATAAGCAAACAAGTCAACCGAGATATTTTATTTTATCATGGTTTTTAGATGAAAGCACAATTATACAAATTTGGTATTACCGACACTTTTGGAAGTGAAAAAAAAGAAAAAAAGAAGATGCTCAGTAAAGATGCTTAGTATCCCGCGCTAACAATGCAACAAGCTACACGAAAATGTGTCAGTAGCCCATTTGCCCATTATGTGAAGAATTTCATTTACATTAATTTGTCAAATTTAAACAAAAGAAAAAACTGATAATTTGCTGCTCTCAAAAACATTAACACAGCTGTTTCCCATTTCCTGACTATCTGCTGCGATCGTCAGAAGAATAATTACAACCAGAAAGTTAAATGATACTTTAATACATGAGACTGCGTAAAAGTTAGGGAATCATCGAATATTTATCTTCTTATGTTAAATTCACAATGTGATCAAAAGAAGAAAGCACATTTATTTTATTCGCATCAGCTTAGGTACAGGAAAAGTAGAGTGGTTCATCGGTTTATCATATTGTAGCGTTTTTACAAGAGAGCTACTTCTCTGCTAGGTTCAAGCAAAGACTCAGACACCGTTTAACAAAAAGACGTGCTCTTTATTTCACGCATGCGCTTACGACCATCTTGACAAAGACAGAACTGGCAGCAGAAGAACTGATTACACAAGGAAACATACAGAGAGCCCTCTCTCGCACAAGCAAACACGCCCGCGGTGAGGGAACTAAACCATAACAACAAAGACATGACCACACAGTTAACGAAACCAGTTAACTAGCCACATCATTATAACAATAACACAACACATTATTAACACTATTTACTGTTACTAAAGTCCGGGAGCCAGGCTTCCCAGCAGCCCCCACGGGGATGGCTTCAGCCCATTGGCAAAGGGGGAAGCGCACCTAGCCATCCCCGTTACACAGCCCCTTCCTCAGGGCCGACCGTCCCGGCAGCCTCGAACAGTCCTGACAGACCACATACGTAGTCTGCCCGCCGCGGCGGGGGCTGCCGCCGGCGAGCAGGGTGGGGCTCTCTACGTCACCCAGCTCCTACCTGGGTGGAAGGCAGGACGTTTGGCTCTCTCGAGTCTCCGGACTCCACTGCTGTGTCGTTCTCCTACGGAGGGAGAAGGGGCCGGTGAGCTTGGTAGGGAGCCAGGTGGTCTTGGTGCAGCACCACCACTCGGCGGCACTGCCGTCGGCGCACCCGGTAACAGACTACCCCCACCACTTCCAGCACCTCGCAGGGCCCCTCCCAAGCAGGAGCCAGTTTGGGGGACAGGCCCTTTTTACGGCGTGGGTTATAAACCCACACCCGGTCCCCAACAGCGAATCCGGGTCCCCGACGGTGCTGGTCGTACTGCCTTTTCTGCTGGATCCCGGCGTTGGTGAGGTGGTCCCGAGCAAAGGAGTGTGTCCTCCGAAGCCATTGCTAGAGCTCCCACGCGTAATCGGGTCCGGCCGAGGGTCCAATGTTGGACCTTGGGGGCGAAACGAAGGCCAGGTCTACTGGAGTGCGGAGCTCCCTGCCAAACATGAGAGCTACTGGTGTGCACCCCGTGAACTCCTGGACTGCGGTGCGATAGGCCCACAGGACGAGAGGCTGGTGACGGTCCCAGTCTTTTTGATGAGCCGACACAAAGGTGGCCAGCTGGGTAGTGAGCGTCCAATTGAACCACTCCACTAACCCATCACTCTGTGGATGAAGGGGGGTGGTCCGGGTCTTCCACACCCCCAACCGCTGGCACACCTCGGCGAACATCTGAGACTCGAAGTTCCGGCCCTGGTCGCTGTGCAGCTCTTCCGGTACTCCCAGCCGGGCGAACATCCCCTCCAATAGCGCCTCAGCCACTTGGGTCGCGCTCTGGTCCGGGAGGGCGTAGGCCTCGGGCCACTTGGTGAAGTAGTCCATGGCCACCAGAACGAACCGGTTACCGGTTTTCCGGAACCGGAACTCTGAGCGGGGAAAGGGGCCCAGGATGTTGATCCCCACTCGCTCCATCGGAGCCCCCACCTGGTGCTGCTGGAGTGGTGCGCGGGGTCGATCCAGGGGGCCCTTTTGCGCCCGACACACGTCGCAGGTCCGGCAATGGTGGGCTACATCCCGGTGACACTGGCCCCAGTAGAACCGCTCCCGGAGCTGCCGCAGGGTTTTGGCGGCCCCGAAATGGCCCGTGCCGGGTTGGCCATGCACCGCACGGAGTACGCTGGACCTCAGTACCTGGGGGACCACGAGCTGCCACCTCACCTCTCCACTCGCCTCCACTGGAGGACCCCGTCGTGGACCTGCAGGGTGTCCCACGCCGTGCAGAGCGCTTTGACTCCCCGAGGATGGGGCGCGAGTGTGGACCGGTCCGGTCGCTGCCCATCTTTTACTCACTGCAGGACCGGTCCGACTTCCGAGTCCTTAGCCTGCAGTCGGACCAGCTCCCTGGGCTGTAGCTCGGTGGGGATGACTTCGGCGGCTGCCACCTCCTGCGTCTCTGCCTTCTCCTCAGCTCTGGCGCAGTGGCGGCACTCACTGCCGGCACACGGGCGGCGAGACAGGGAGTCTGCATTCCCGTGTTTCTTACCCGCCCGGTGCTCGATGGCGAAGTCGTACCCCTGGAGAGTCTCTAACCAAGTGCCGTCTTTTTTTCAGACGAGCACCGCCGGGGCCGACCACGGGCTGTCCGAGGGCTCGATCACCCCGGCCGCCGCCATCTCCTTGATTTTCGCCTCGGCTGCCTCTCGCTTCGCCCAAGCCATGTGCCGAGGTGGAATCCGGATGGCAGGGGCCGTCCCGGTGTCGATCGAGTGCTGAACCAGGCTGGTCCTGGTGCAGTCTTCGTCGCGGGCCGCGAATGTATCCCCGAACTCCGTTATGAGCTCCTCAAGCTTCTACCTCTACCCATCGCTGAGGCCCTCGCTGCTACGCTGGAGCAGATCCCGGACGGCCTGTTTAGTCTGGGCCGACATCTTGGGAGGGGTTGCCCGGAGAATGCTGCGCTCCACTTCGGAAGCCTTGGGCCGACGTTTGGGAGGCCGCTTGCTCTTAGTCGGCGCCGACGAGGTAGGAGTTTCCCTCGGCTGCCGACTCCACTGTCGAGGCCCCGTCGCCACGGACCTGGACGTCGGGCGGGTGGTCCTCTCACTGTCACCGTTGGTGAGGAGGGCCAAAGTGCCGCCAGGGAAGGAGAGACGAGGCGGGCAAATGTCCAGCCCCTAGGCTGGTGAGGAAATCCAGTCGTAGGATGCAGGCCTCGCGGATCGGGGCTAGCCAAAAGCGGTGTTGTAATCGCCGCCCCCCGACTTCCACCCACAATCGGCTGCTCCCCTGTGTCCGTGTCTTCTCCCCCGTCACTGTCCGGAGTGTTAACGTGGAGGCCTCCTGCTTCGCTCCCGGAATGGCGAGAACCCCGGGGCGGAGAAGGGTGATGGTGGATCCGGAGTCGACCAGGGCCCGACACGTCTGCCCCTCTATCAGGCAGGGGAGGTACAGGCTGTGGCCCTGTCCGATCCGGCCCACTTTCACAGGGTCATTCGATGGTGGCGGAGGAGGGGATGAAGTCGCGGGAGGGCGGTCCCTCCTTTAAGCCCTCCCGGCATCGTTTCCCGACGGCTTATCCATCGGCTTTGGTTGCGGCGCCCGACAGACTCGGGCCACGTGGCCCTTCTTCCCGCACCGCCGGGCAGACCAGGTTTCGAGTGCGGTCGGCCGAGTCGGTGGCGAAGGCCACGTCTTCGTCGTCTTCCGTGTCGTCCGCCGTCTCACCTTGACGACACGGGAGAGCTGCTTTGGCTGGCGGCCTGGCGGGAGCGAACACGCTTTCGGCGTGAAAGGCTATTTTCCGGGCCTGGTCCAGGGAGGAGGGTGCCGCTAGCCTAACATGCCGGCGGAGCTCTTCCGGGTGTAGGCCCCAGAGGAAGGCCTGGAGGGCGAATGTTTCTTGAGCCGCCGGCAGAAACTCCGGATAGGCACGCCGAACTAGCGGCTAGTGGGCCCAGCTCCGTCCCCGGCCTCCTCCTCAGCACCGACAACTTCTCCTGCCAGGCGCTCGTAGGTTCCGTGGCCCCGAACCTCTCCTGCAAAGCCGTGATGAGATCCTCGTAGTCCAACCACCGCTCCTCGGGCACATCCAGGAGGGCCTGGCGAGCGTCGCCCTGGAGGGACATAGCCAGTTGTCCCGCTCGCTCCCACTTGCCGGATCCATCGAAGCGTGGCAGTCGGATCTTCACGCCCTCTAGAGGTTGTGAAGCGCCACTGACGGTCGCTGGTGCCGGCTCCGGCGCTGCCGCTCCTCTGGGGTCTCGGGGCCTAGTGCTGCCCCCTGCTGTCAGTCGTCCCCGGCTACCGTCGTCCGTCCAGCGTAGATCACCGCTGGTCCGGGGGTGGTGCTCCTCCTGCAGGCTAAGGGAGGCAGTTCTTTTCTCCAGCTCCTCCAGCTTCACCTGCAGTTCCTTCTTCTGCCTCGAGGCGGAGTCTTCCTGTGTTAGTGTCAGGTCCATGCATCCCACTTCTGACACCAATGTAGCATTTTTACAAGAGAGCTACTTCTCTGATAGGTTCAAGCAAAGACTCAGACAAAAAAAAAAAGACGTGCTCTTTATTTCACGCATGCGCTTACGACCATCTTGACAAAGACAGAACTGGCAGCGGAAGAACTGATTACACAAGGAAACATACAGAGAGCCCTCACTCGCACAAGCAAACACGCCCGCGGTGAGGGAACTAAACCATAACAACAAAGACATAACTACACAGTTAACGAAACCAGTTAACTAGCCACATAATTATAACAATAACACAACACATTATTAACACTATTTACAGTTACTAAAGTCCGGGAGCCAGGCTTCCCAGCAGCCCCCATGGGGATGGCTTCAGCCCATTGGCAAAGGGGAAAGCGCACCTAGCCATCCCCGTTACAATATCATGACATTATATGAATATTAAAAAGCACAAATGAATAATTTACTCATTATTCTACTGTAATACAACTTAAAAAAAAAAAAAAATTTAAATTAATCTAACTACACAGCACTATTCATAAGTTATTAACTGTAATGTTAGATGTGGTAAATAAATAAATGTCCGTAAGACTTCGCTACCTTGTAAAGTGTTACATCTGTTACATCTGGTTTTCTGTATGTTGAGATGTCAGTGATACCCATGCAACTCTTTCTAGCCCAATCAAATTCCCGCCGTGGAATCATGTTCACGAGCCAGCCATCACAATATAAACCCAGCCAAAAAGGAAAAAAAGCTTTGTCAGTCAACCCTAGACATGCTAACATAACCACTCACAAAAAAAGTCATTCTAGAGCTACATTCATTGCCATCCAGATTCTGCATATTTCAGACCTTTTTTCAACCATCAAATTAAATGAGACCTTAAACCTCCAGTAACCAATTCTTCAGTTCCTAACCCAAGCATCTTTCCTTCTCTGTTCTTCCACAGATACCTTTAACTTAGGGAATTGAATCAATCCCCTAATGCTCAACACTTTAGCTGTACCACCATTACATTTCTCATATCGGGCCTATCACTATCCATCATAAAATGCAAACACATCTCTGCTACTATTTTCGTGTTTATTTTTTTATTTTTTTATTTTTTTCCCTGGGGCTGCATCGCAGGCTTTTTCATTAAAAATAAAACATTGCAAAAGTACATGTGTTTTAAAATGGCAATAAAATGGGTCTGTGTTACAGACACTTTAATAATTCAAACTGTCCTTGAAATTGTTCAGGATGTGGTCAAAAAGAACTGCTTGTGTTTTCAAAGACGTGAAGGATTATCTGTCCCAATTAAAGATAAAAGAGAAAAAAAATGTTTCCTTTTTATAATGTGGTCCAATGTTTGAAATAAATACATATTCAGGTCAATAAAACAAACGTCCAAAGAGAGTTAACTGCTGCAGTTAAAGATTTGTTTAAAAGCTTTTTAGTGCATTCTTATAATGACATTTCAGTCTACCAAGATCTGAACGGATGTTGTAAATCCTGTAATTACACATACCAATTAAAACATTTTTTTTCCCCAAGTCTGAGTTAAAAAATTTAAAATCCCTCATTCCAAAGAGTAATGTGAAGATTACATTGCGATAGTGGTAAACAAATCACTTTGAGTCATCCTTTTATTTGTTCTTGAGTATTTAGGGACTCAAATTTTAATAAGATCAACCTGCAAATCTATCTCAGTTCACCATCAATTTATTATTATTTTATTTTTTAACCAAAAATACATCAATCAGTCATTTCTTTCTGTCTGGCCCGGTGGGATTGCAGGCATTCAATTTCAAAAGTGGTGGATATTGATTTTAGCTGTGTAGCCTTGCAATATAGTTTTCAAAGATACTCCTCAATATCAATTTTTAAGAGTCGGACATCCGTTTATGCCGGCTGTGTTTCACACTGGTAACTCACTTGCATGTCTTATCTGGGCATTGACAGATGGTTTGTGATACCTCTGCCTGATTGTTTGCTGCAGTCCGTCATCAATCTTACTCAGACCCACCCACATCTTTTTTCAATCAGATGAAGGTGGTAAAAAAAAAGAGGAAGGGAGTGACAGGCAGTCCGGACTTTCACGTTACTGCTGGTCTGACAGGGAATACAGGCGTGGAGGAAAACTCATGTAGCTGAAATGTGGACAACTGCTCTGACAAGCATTTAATTGGTTTTAATAGGCAACTTTAAAACTTGAGGTTAAGTCTATTGTCTCATAAAGAAACTTTTTATATTCTTTCTGTGACAGAGAAAGCCGGATATGTCTCACATAAGAAATGTGATAAACAATCGGTATTGACTATAGCGCAAAAACAGCGCTCATCTTTGAAATCTTAAAAGACCACGAGACACGTATGCATCTGAAACGAAGATATGGGAACACACCATACAAAAAAAAAATCACAATTTTGTTATTTCTTTACAAATGTTTCTTTTTTGTAACTAAAACAATTTTAAGTTTTCTGCATTACTGTCGCACTAATTGTAGCACTAAGTACACTGGTGTCTTAAATATATCAGTATATATATCAGTATATAAATATACTGATGTCATTGTGCTTATGTGATGCTTCATTTTATTGAAATCGAGAATATTAACTGCTCTGTACAGTTACATCCTACGTCTCCTTCACCTACAAAAACAACACCTTTTGATGTCTAACTATATGTCTTTAATCAAACCTTTTTGGTAGAAGGCAGCATTAAGAAAGGGATTACAAAAAGACTCTTATCAGTACTGTACTTGGTAGGGAATAATAATGCTCTCAAAAAAACTCCTATGACATATTGCAACAACAAAAATACTAATATGAAAACTCAGTGGAGGAGTCGGGTGGTTTAAAATAAAATCTGCGGTCCCACCATTTATAAGCCTCTGGTGCTCACGTTTGTTTCAGTGTTTGCTTGAGGGCACAAGCTCTTCTAAGAAATAATTTACAGCATGCATCCAAAGGTAATATTCCCAAAATCTTAAAGCATGTTCCTAATCCAATTTCAAGGAATTGTTTACTCTTAGAGTTCTATTCGCCGGAAGTCCCGAAAAGATTAAATGTTGAACGTTTCCACTATTTATGAAGACGTTATGCCTGCGTTCATGTTCAAAAGATTTTTCAAAAGGAAAATGTCATGCTGACAATAGCATATTATAATGTTTTCTATGGATTTGCAGCAGGACATGCTGGCCGGAGTCTAAATGATTAATTTACTGCGGAAGAACATTACACAAATGTGAACCTGCAGGTACATCACGCGACATGAGGTACATCCGGAGCAGATATAAAGATCACTGGCTTTTTGAGACACAGTGAGGTGGGACCGAAATGAGTGGAGCACAACATGGTTTCTGCAAGGGTCCAGGTTAATTGGCTCTTGTTCCTGCAGTCATTTAAATGATTCTGAACTTCGTCTATTAATGGTAATGGCTCACTCGCAGGAGCCCCCTCTCTCGCCTGCCGCCAGAGCTAGATAGATTATGCACATTAATCTTTGTGTTCTTCTTGCCTCCAGACAACATAAAAGAGAATAAGAAAGGTGTTATGGGTGCTTTAGTGTCTCTCTTCCTTCCCTGTGTGTAGCGGTGTCTGCGGGAGTGTGAGCAGGGCCTGGCGTGATGGAATGTGCTAAGCGGCTGCTGAGATATTACAGCCCAGGCCGTCGTGTGCTGCCAGCCACCTCTGCCGCGTAACGCCACTGGGCACAGGTTTCATTAATCAAGCCCTCAGATCTATTCCTTATGATGTTTTTGACATTTTACAAGTAATTTTTCATTTTTTATTACCCCAAGGAAAACAAAAAGAGGATGCATTAAGGATCCTATTCTCTTTGCTCCCCCACGTATGGTTAATGGTTTCAGTTTGAATGAGACCTTTTTAGTCAACTAACTCTTTTTGCACTTAATATTGCATATTTAACAATAATGAGAACATTATTGAACCAGCATCAAGCTAAATTATTATAATAAAATAGTTTATATTAATTTTTTGAATAGAATTTTAAGAACAAAGCACACATTATTGCAAAAAACTTAATTCATAATTCAGTTTACAGAAATACAAATATACAGAACTACCACAAGCAAATAAAAAAGATAATGAAAGACACAGAAATCAGAAACTGAAGAAAATATTAGAAAAATGGAGATTAAGTACTTAACAAAATGTGTTTGCCTTTAGAATGGATAAAATTCAATAAAACAGTTAAAACAGTATATGATTTAAAACAGAAGTCTGAAGACACTGAAGAGAGTGATGATCTTTAAAGAAATACCTATGTTAGGGAAATTATCAAAACCTCATCACATAAGGAATAGAATTATGAACTACGATTAGAGGGAAGTAAAAGTTTAAAATCAAATATGATCACAGACTAGGGCTGGAATCAAGCAAAACTTTGGCAAACCATGAATTACACTTTAAATAACTGAATTAAATTGTGTTTTCTTTTTATGAGTAGAATAAATATTATACTTACAAAAAAAAAAAAAAACACTATGTTTTTAACTACTTAAAGTGCGATTAGCAGTTTTCCAAAGTTCCGAATTGGTCTCTAGGAGTCTAGGAGTCAGTGCAGGAAACCAATGAACCTTTAACAAAATAACAGTAACAAAATAATTAACAGGTAACATTAGCGTTACATTAGTGGGTAAAAACAGAGAACTTGCACAACGTAAAATGGAAGTGAAAACCGGAAAGTAATAGATAAACTGGAAACTTTGGTGGAGAAATTACATAAAACATGTATAAGAACAAATGCTATGACCATGCACATGGGAGCGTGTGAGGAAAAAAAAATTGAGCCATCTGAGTTTTTGTCAAAATGGGAAGGGGTAGAGGATGATTGACCCCAGTGAGGTCTACTGAAGGCAATAACTTGACAAGAACAAAAAAGAAAGGTTACATTTAAGGTAGTGGGAGTGGCTACACATTGAGAGGAGATATAGAATCATAAAGGGGGAAAATAACAAATAACTGCATCATCTGCTTCAAAAGGAAAACACGGGCAGCTGTGAAGCAATCAAAGGACACAGAATTATATATAATAAAGTTTCAAGCAGAAATGGGGCGTTCAAGCAAACATTGGTCCATTGAGGCACTTCCTGTGGGACCCACGTTACTGAATTTGTGGCATCACAATCTCCAATCCTACCAAATGATATGCTGAACAGCCAAAGTTGAAGTCAATGTGATTTCCAGTTCTTGAGAAGAAGAATTTTGAGCATTATATCAACTTCAACTGTATGTGATTTCCATTTTTTATGAGAACTGCATGATGTATTGCACATGTACAATGTCTTTTCTGTCTTTCAGTCTGCTGAGATGAAATGCTGCATTTCTTGTAAGAAAGTCAGCATATTTATAATTAAAATGTATTTGTGTAGAAAGACATATATGTTGACCATCTTTGGCTTCAGAAACGTGTCCTTTTGCTTAAGGTTACTTCGTTTCTTTTAAGAAGAGGGACCGGCGAGACTTGGTTTGGTGGTTCTATGTCAAACAGGTCACCAGGGCTTTGCAACCACAGCAGGACTTTTTAAAAACGTTTGCTATAGCTCCTTCATGGGGGTAAGACTGTGGATCATGGACTTTTATAACCCTGCCCATTTCCAACAAAAGTAATCCATGGGCATATAAGTTATTGGCATTTTTTGGAAATTTTATAGAAGAGAAAGAGGGAGAAGAAGAAGAAAAAACGATAACAATAGAATTCCTGCAGCTTCACTACACCTAAAAAGACGTGAAATCAAAACTGACTGCCCAGGATAGCTGATATGGACGATTAACACAACAGAAGGAGAACTCTGCATTACAGCACTGCAGTTTTGTTAAAATAATTTATTGAAGTAGTAAAAGGGGGAGTAATTTCTACAGCCTGTCACCCTTGAGAAATTAAGCCCAAGACCTTACACTTAATAGCACACATTCATGAAGAGGTTCTTTTTACTGCCGCTCTCTATTTTAATGTGATACTTGTGTTTATTTACCTTTGTCTGCGTTCATTTATTTTAACTGTTTAATTCAGTGATTATTAGAAAGAAATTCCTTAACAAGGCTATGATAAATAATTAAGTATGAAAACTTTGAATCCTTTGCATCCTGTGTATTTCAGACTTGAAAGCATGAGGGACGTTATATGAACACAACCCTTAGAAAACCGATTCTAAACGATTATCTGAATATTTCCAGCTGTCCAAAACTGCACTTCATGTCAGCTGGAATTTTGGAAGTACTGAGTACTGAAATGATTTCAGATTGATTACTGTTTCTCTTTTTCCCTTTTTCTTATTCGTCACATAGGCTGTGTACGGTTATGTGTACCATCATGTCATAACCGTGTAGAAACACTGCACCCCGGATAAACCGCTGGCACGGCTCAAAAGCAGAAGGATCCGCATGGGAAATTGGTTATTCTCCAGCTGCAGTCAGCGCAGTTGCTTTTCCCATTCAATCCACTGCTGCCACCTGACGGATCTGAGAGGCGGTTCAGATTACATGAACTCTATATTCTCTATGAACACAAACAGAATAAAACAGAAAGCTAATTATTTTATTATACGGCGGCATAAATGGCATGGTATATAAAAATAAAAATAAACGAAGGATGGGACCGAATCAAAACTTTAACATCCCATTAACAGCATTTAATGAAATTGTATTCAACAGTGTTTTCTATTTTCGATAATATCACATAATTTCTTCTACCCTTTAACAGAAAAAAAAGCTATTAAATGCAGTTATGTCAAGTACGATTAGCGAGTTTTCTAAAGTTTTGATTTGGTCACAGTCAAAATTTTTGAAACTCTTGCAATCACCACTTTGGACATCCACACTTTGCTTTGATCATGCTGTCAAGACTTTTCCTGTAGTGTTTCATCAGATTGTGGCACGTTCCCATATGAATTTTTGACCATGCCTCCTTGGAGAATTTCTCCATCTCCACCAGTTATTGTAAACTGCTGTTTTGTGTTCAAATCAAATATTCAATTCGATTAAGGTCTGGAGATTTCAATGACCAGTCAAGAACATTTATTCTGTGCTAACGTCACCATGCTGGAATGTTCTGGTACAATCTTAAATTAATTGTTCCCTATATTCTAACAAAACCACCAGTACCAGAAGATGCAACACATTCGTAATAGGTTCAACTCCATATTTCACAGTAAGAGCATGTTTTTCACTGCATGTGCCCTACCTTTTCTGTATGAAACATAACGTTGCTGGGCATGTTTATAAAGGTCAGTTTGTGTTTAATATAAACATAAAACACAGTCCCAATTGACATTGAGACGCCAATTATATATATCACCTCTTTTTGAATAGAGCCTTCAGGAAATGCTTCTTCCTTGCAATTCTGCCGTGAACACCACATTCATGCAGTCCACATTGAATGGTAGGTTTCAAGATGTTGTATCCTAAAGATGCCAGACAGTCACAGGGATCTCAAAATTTTTTCCTTGGATTTGTGGTTGCTCATCAACCATTTTTCTCACAGGATATAGAGGCAATATTTTTGTGCGTCCTCTTCCTGGCATGTCAACAACTGATCCTGTGGTCTTGAACTGCATCATGATGCTCACAATAGAGGAAACTGGTAGATTGGGTTTCCTGTGAATTTAATAGCCACCACCTAACTTGCACAACTCAAAGACTCTTTCTGCACTTTTCTGAGAGAATGAAGGATTATACTTTCTATAAAGTTCCAGAAGCTTTATATGAATCTACAAGCAACATAAGTTAGATGTGTGATTTTGTTTTTTTTTTCTTGGAGATACTTAGTTGTTGTTAACATTCCATTTTTTCAATTTTTTGGTTTTCCGATTTCAGAGTTGTGTAATAAAGCTTATTTTCAATTTAACTGAGCATAAATGTAATATTCCCTTACTTCTGTTTATTCAGGCTTTTGGTTAGATTTAACAAGGTAGTAATTAATATGGAGGGCACTTTAATCAAGAATATATGATAAATGTTTCTGGTGAACTTAATCAAATCCAGAAAAATTAAACACATACTATATGAACACATTTTACACCTTGAAATGGAATATATGCCACATACACTACCGGTCAAAAGTTTTAGAACACCCACCCCTTTACAGACACCCTCTGTCTGTATAAAAGCAGTGCTGGAACAGAATGTGTAACTATACCCTCTTAAGTATTATGTGGACACTATTGTACTGCAGGAAGTAGTATATTGCTCTCATAATGGCAAGAAAAAGGCAATTAACAAAGGAAGACAGATAGACAGACCATTATAACTAGTGTAGGTCTTTCCTTTAGAGAAATTGCAAAGAAAGCCACAGTGTCAGTGAGTACAGTTTCAAAAGGCACTTGGAAACACTGAAACACCCAAAGTCACAACAGAATCAGAAGACAAGTTTCTGAGAGTCAACAGCTTGTGTGATAGGCGGCTCACAGAACAACGGCTTCAAGCACAGCTTAACACTGGTCGAAGTAAGCAAGTCTCAGTTTCAACTGTGAAGAGAAGACTTTGAGCTGCAGGTTTGACAGATTGAGTGGCAGTAACAAAGCCATTGCTAAGATGGCAAAATAAGAAAAAGAGGCTTGCCTGGGCCATGAAGCACCGCCTGTGGACTACTGAAGACTGGAAGAAGGTCTTATGGGCCGATGAATCAAAATTTGAAATCTTCGGTTCATCACGCAGGGTTTATGTACACCGTCGAGTAGGCGAAAGGATGGTTCCTCGGTGTGTGACACTAACTGTCCAACATGGAGGAGGAAGCGTGATGGTTGGGGGCTCTTTTGCTGGATCCAGATTTTGCAGTGCCATGCAATACCCTCTATTTTGATTAAATTTTGTTAAACAAAATGATTCCGTGATTTATTTTCATCTCCAATTGTTTATTTGTTCTATGTTTTAATGCCATTAAACATTGAGACATTAAACTGCGTAAATTTCAATAAAAAAATCGAGGTATTCTAAAACTTTTGAATGTTGAATAATTCAAATTGACATAATTTTCCTGCTATGACTGTTCCTCTATGACTGTTCCTGTAATTCAGATTTATAAACCCAAGTTAATGTGATGTAAAAATGTGTAGTTACATGCCAAATTTTGGTCATTTGCTTTTACCAGTTATACGTTTTCTATTAGCATAGGCATATATGTCCAATCCCACTTGAAAGAAGATGGTCTGCATTTGCATTGAGGACTACAATTGTCCAGTCCACCTTATGGATCAGTCATGAGATGCAAATTACTTTTGAGAACCCTCTCCATTAAAAGGGATGGGGTACCTCTGGTAAAATTTAAAACTGTACTTCAAAGAAAACCCTTTTCTCCGCTGTCAGTGTCAGCCCTGAAACAAATGATCACATTACTTCTAATTCGAAATCAGTGAATATTGTGTCATATGTAAGGTCTGGCTAGTTTATTGGCGTACATCCTATTACACCATTTATTATTTTTTTAATAAACTGAAATTTTACTTGAACCATAAAGAACACCTCAGTATGCTCGTATTAACTAACCACTGCTTGTATTAATGAACTATTACTACAGCCCAACATTTTAAATGTTTCCAAATTTGGCAGTGCTGGTTAAAAAATGAGGTCAGACGAGTGCACTCTAAAAAAAAAAAAATTTATGTGCCCAACTTCAAAAGGGAAAGAGTTTGCTCTACTGCAGCAGTGCAGAACTTTCTAAGCACTCTGAACATCCACTGTGGTTCAGATTTTTAGGCCATCTAGCAGCAGGGGGTCTACATAAGAGTTAGTCTGCATGATTATCTTCTTAAAATAACATTAGTCACAGCACACAAAATCATCTGCAAGACAAGGCTGCATCTGAGCTTTCATTAAGTTTTAACTTATTCTACGGAAACTGGGCTTTGTTACAGAAACTAGTAGTATTTAAAGAAATTTAGGCAACAAAATATTTGTTAATAGAAAAAAATTGAACGATATATCTGTTTTGTATCTGAGGTTTCAAAAGTTTTAAATGGCTTGCCTTTGATTCATTTGATTGATCTACAAGAGCCAATTATTATTGTACATTTGAAATTGCGTAAGCAATGTAACATACCAAGTTACAAAAACATATTTTAATACCAAATTTAGTGCATTTTGTTGATCAAAAGGGAAAACAAAACTCGAGAGCAAGCAGTGTTGAAATGCCAAGGTATGTTTTCTGTGGTTAAGTTGGCGAGGGTCAGATTACACCGTAGAGAACACAGAACAGTGAAAATCTGTGGTACTTTTTTCTTATCACATTTAGACATACCAATTTGATCCCACAGCCCACTGTTTGTCTGCTGGCTGAATCTACGAAACGGGTACATCTGCAAATATTGCTCTACTAATTTAGAACGACAATAATGCATAAACTTGTTCATGGTAAACAAAATGGGGCCGAACATACTCAAGTTTCCAAGCCACTTTTTTTGTCTTAATTACTTTAGAAAGTGTTTTTTTCCTGAGCAACGTCTCTGTAACTGCATGGTAAATTTGGATTATATCAGGGCTAAATTTGACTGCAGAATATAACATTGCTTAATCGCACAGTAAAAACAGACCTCACTCTGAAATAGTAACAAAGAGCAAATTAATTCCATTAAACAGTTCACTGTACATCGTTAAACAAAAAAAAAAACATATCAATTTAATGTCCATTATCAAAACTTGTCCAAACCTCCTAAATGTTAATTAAATGCACTGTATTAAACTTAGTCAAGTAATTTATTTAGAATGAACTAGATAAAAAAAAAATTTAAAAAATCAGTGACTCAAAAACGTAAATGTAAAGCCTGACTTTACAAAATACACCGGCACACCAATTAGAAAGTCTGGGACAACAGCACCATCTGCTGTAAAAAAAAGGTTTAACAATGTTTCCCTTTTTTCACTTTTATAGGAAACAGCTTAAATAATACGATTGAACAATTCAAAAAAATTTAGAAGCATACAATTATTTTCCTTAACACCTATGTCACCATGTGAACTAAAATGAGAAATGTACAAAATTTCACTCATTATGCATAAGACCAAACACATTAACAAATTATATCTAACAAGATAGCTCCCTAATTGGCAGCAAAGAGTGGAAAAAAACATATAAACCAAGTGAATGAATGAAATGACACTAAAATAAGGTTATATTTTTTTAATGCAAGTTGTATCTATCAGGCTATCAAGCTGTAAATTTGAAAAAAATACTGAAATAAAACTAAATACATTTAAAAAGTCAGCACACAAAGGTAAAAAAGCAACCATTTACTCACTGTGCTGTCGTCTTTATCTATGCAGGTGCTATGCTCGGCTTTAGGGTTCTGGAAAAGAGTTAGGGGGTCATTTATAATTATAAAGAAACTTACCGACCTGATTACATGGAATACAAATATGCAAGCGTTCATGGATGTTGATGCCCAAAAATAATATTAGGTTAAAGGTTACTATGGCTAAATTTACCACTTTACAGCAGTAAGTTGTGTCACATTGTGCTTTTCTTTAAATTTTAATGCTTCTTCCACCACTCCTAGACGCGTGTAGAACATTATTGTATGTCAATACGTAACGTTCGTGTAATGTACAGAACAGAAAGCGAAAAACTCTTACTCCTTTTGGCCACTAATAGGCGCCAGAGGAAAACTAAAGGTAATATATATATAATTTGTGTTTTGTATACATTTTATTTATTTATTTGAGCTTGACCTTGGTATAAATTTACATAGAGAGTTACAGATAAATGCACCAAACTGTGCACCAAATGTTCCTAACATATCAGATGGAGGCCTCAGGCCTATGAAATGGAGACATTCAGTGGAAAACCCAGACAATAATAACCACAATACATAATATGGGTGTTTTAAGCGGTTTATAAAAACACATTGTCAGAAGCACAACCTTGTTACAAGTATCTTTTTCAGGTTTATTCTTAAACACTTTATAAATAAAAAATAAGTGTAAATTCTTTATAACTCTCATCCAACAAACTTTACTTTAACATGTTATATTGTGTCAAAAAACCCAATGCAGATTGACGAATAATGAGTAGACAATAGAGTGATTCTTAACAATATACAGTGGGTGAAATAAGTATTCAACACGTCACCATTTTTCTCAGTAAATATGTTTCCATATGTTTAATATGCTGAGCTCATTTGTTTAATTTGTATGTATGGATTACTTGGGTTGTTACCAACATCTGGTGAAAATTTCATGTGAATAGCACCTTTGGAAATAAATTTACTGAGAAAAATAGTGACGTGTTCAATACTTATTTCACCCGCTGTACATTTATATTTTTAGGATTTTTTTTGTCCTGGTTGGTAGGCTTTATTGATTGCCTCTTCACAAAATGTGTTTTGCTTATGGTCTGTCAAAAGAGTGGTGCAATGTAGCAGTCTTCTATTCTTCTGCAATAGAGGCAATTTATTTAACTGCGTAACCCCTCATTTAAGCACAAAAATTTGCACATTTATACAGTTGGGGCCAAAAATATACACACCCTTGCAAAATAATTTCCCATTTCTTCAAAAATCATTAGAAATTTTATAAACTGTTGGTCTCCACATTCTTTTATTGGAGTTGCCACAATGCTGAATTATTTTTTCTTTCTTTTTAAAACTTAAATCAATTGTTTAAATACAGAAAATAAACATAAATAGCATGGCACACACAAGCTAATATTTTGTTGCACAGCCTTTGGCAAAGATAATCAGAAATGTTTTTTGTAGCCATCAATAAGCTTCCTGTAGCGCTCTACTGGCAACTTGGCCCACTCTGCAAACTGCTCCAGGTCAGCAATGTTTGAGGGGTGCCTTAGCCCATCTGATTATTTCAGGCCTCGGCACAAGTTTACTATAGGATTAAGATCTTGACTCATTGCTGGCTACTCCAGAACAGTCCAGTGTTTCTTATTGAGCCATTCCTGAGTGCTTTTTGATGTGTGTTTGGGGTCATTGCCCTGCTGGAAGACCCACAACATTTGACGAAGACCAAGTTTTTGGACAGTAGGTTGAACACTGCACTTCAAAACACTTTGATAATCAGCTGATTTTATGATGCCTTTCACATGCTGAAATTCCCCAGTACCAGAGGCAGCAAAGCATCCCCACAGCATTATCGAACCTTCCCAATATTTGACTGTAGGGTGGATGCTCTTCTCTTTGAACACTTCATTTGGTCGTCTGTAAACATAGCGCTGATCTGTATTGCCTGATCTGCACTCCAATTTTGTTTTATCGGTCCACAGAACATTTTCCCAGAAGAATTTAGGCTTGTTTAGATGTGTTTTTGCGAAGTTCAGTCGGTTTCTTGTGTCTCTCTTTCAGCAATGGGGTCTTCCTGGGCCTCCAACCATTCAACCCTTCTTGGTTAAGTGTGAGGCAGATGGTGTGGGCTGAACCTTTTTTAAGCGTTCTTCTGGTCAGCTTGTAGATCTTTAATACTAGTGTATCACTCAAAACCAACTTCCAACGATATATGAGGTCAAGTATCTTCTTGTGGCTACGTCCTGGGCGGTTGCCCCCAGTTCCATGGGCCAAAAAATTCTTGATTATACTGCGGACTGTGGAAACAGGAATCCCAAGGTCCCAAGAGATGTACTTGTAAACCTTGAGAATGTCCATGTTTGTTGATAATCAAGTTTCTGACATCCTCAGACAGCTCTTTGCCCTTCACCATCTTGACAGTCGTACAAAGAGCAGAGTGTTGTGTTTTCCCTTTTTAAAAACTTGAGTGGCAATTTATATCCAGTAGGCACCAGCAATTTACTACAGCGGAGATTAATAACACAATAAATGAAAATCGCCTGCCTTCACCCAAATTATAACTCTTCTGAAGGGTGCCAGTAATTTTGTTCATCTTTTCTATGTTTATTTTCTGAATTTCTGAAAACTTAAGCCTTAAAAGGAAAAAATACTTCAGCAATGTGGAAGTACAAGGGTGTGTATTTTTTTGGCCGCGACAGTAACTGTATGATTATAGTTGTAAAAATGTACATGTCAATAATACCCATCACAATTTAAATTGCCATGAAAATACAAAAAGTTGGCCAAATTTAAATCAAAGGTGTCGCACTGCAATAGATGTCATGAAGAGTTTCTTGGGATTAAAACAAAAGAAAAAGTGCTGAATAAAGCGGAACCAAATACAGCCCTTTTCGCCCTTCAAAAAACGCTTATCTTGCATGGGTGGAGACTGGGGAGTGGACTGTTATTGCACGACCAGATCTGAAGACTGTGAGCAAAAACCCACATCACGAGCCTCATTGAGCTGTCATTAAGCCATTGCGGATTTAAAATGAATTTAAGTAAAACAAAATAACGAATAAAATGCAAATGCAAATAAGCTCCTAAACAGCTCAAGACAGATCATTGACCACGTATATCGAAAACCTACATGCAAAACATCAATCATTTTCAGTCAGAAAAAAGCCAGCTGTTGGGATCTACAGTTTGTGGACTATTATGGATCAGTTGTGGCCCAAACTGTGAGGTTTAAGCAACAGATTTCTCTACCTTGATAGGAATCTAATTTTTGTTCATCGGTTGGTCAAACCTGACAATGTTCGGTATGGTTGTCCCTCCTCCATCAAGTCCGAACCTGTATTCATGTGTGCTACACATTTTTCATTTGACTGCATCAAAAATAAAGTGAAGTATGGCTGGCTTTGCTATAAGCTTACTAGCTACTGTATTTATGCTAGCTAGCGCTAGGAAAATAGTTAGCTGACATATTTCACATCAGCTAGTTGACAATTGTTTAGTGCAGCAGCATCAGCATCCTCGATGTTGACTTTTAGTAATAAGAAAATTGTTGTAGCAAGCTAGCTATAGATATTTTAGTTATTTCCACATTCTACAAATATAGCAGCCAATGTATCTGAGATATTTAAAAAAAAATATTATTTATAACTTGTTGATCGATGTCAGATATTAGGGCTATAGAAGGTTATGGAAATGTAACTTTCAGATAGTAACTACCGCTAACTATCAGTGTGTATCAAAGCCATTCAATGACAGCTGGGGGCAAGGGGAAATTAAAAAGAAGAAAACACAAAAACAGTGACTTTTTAGACACCAAAGTATGTTTGGAAAAGTTCAAATTTGTCTTAAAAAAGACTAAAATGATCACTAATGCTATTCTCCAAGATTAAAAATCGTGATCGCTGTAAAACCGATCTGTATGTTTAACATGATGATAGTTACGGGGAACCTCCACATTACGGGGAACCTTCACAAGCCTGACCTTGCCATGCATTCAGCACACCGTAACCTCAATGGACTAATTTCATGATGCACCAACAGCAATGAGGACTGACACTAAATAGCTTCCCGCTTCTGGAAGGTAATTAAAAAGTCAACCCTCAGCTAAACCCACTGTGAGGGAGCAGACAGGCATAAAATTCTAGAATAAATATAGGTGTTGGTGCTGTGGGCATTGGGTCTGTGGAAAAAGAAAGAACTGCTATTTAAGTAAAGTTATTTAGTGCTTGCATGCAAATAAAGCACATTCATTTAGAGTCGGGAGCGTAGTTGTGTGCAGTAACACTGAGTGTGCCTGTCAACCTTGAGCTGGTTCAAAGATTGAGATTCACAGTAAAAAAGAATGTGATTTTGGGTCAATTAGTAAGATTTGTCTGGACATCCTTTTTATGTCACCTTGGAGGATCAGCCTTTAAAAAAATAGAAGACACAAAAAATTAGGAAAATCAATACTTTTAATTTACAAACAATTATTTAGATCTAGGGAAATAAAAAAAACGAATTAATTCAGCTAGATTTTTATTTTTATTTGTATTAACTACACTATAATGAGAAGCCAGATCCGGAGACACACTTTAAAAGCTATGTTACCCAGCAACTGCTGAGTGATTAAAAATAAAAAAGTTTTTTAAAAATTATCTGTGATATTATGCAACTAGTTTAGTAGCTAGCAGAGAGTTGGCTCTGAAATCCCTTTATGAAAATAGACCAATGCCAACCACAAAGACATCTTCAATTTAAACAAAACACACTTGTTTTGATCAAGGCACATTTAATATAATGTACAATGTAATATAACAACAAAAGCATGACTTAAAGCTAGTTTATTGCAATACAAATTACTTATTAAGCTATTAAGGCTAACAAATGGGTGAGGATTTCAGTCCCATTTAACTTATTCATAGGAAAAAGCTCATTTTTTTAAAACAAAAAGTTTTCTTTGTTCCGTTTTGATCCGGAGAAAAGTTTATTTTGTCTTGACATAAAACAATTATCTGCCCTATCTGTAAAATTGCGTGTCAAATAGTACACCAAGTTGTGAGCCCAGATTATCATATTTATTATGCAAACATTAACTAATTTGACCTGCTTTACCTTCATCTGCATTCACTGGAAATTATGGTATAAAATGTTATACCTTTTATTAACAAATCTATTCTCATATATATGCACATTTCAATGTGCTTTTTAAACCCCTGACCCGTAGCTAAAATGGTGAAAGAATATTCATATATATTCACATATAGAGTATATTCTTTATAGACATTTTAAAATTTTTCCTATAAAATGTTTTATTCTACTTGGCCAGAAGATGGCAGTTATTACAAGGAAAACAGACCAACAATGAATCATAGCCTATTCTATTTAGAATTCATAGGTGATAAGTTGGCCGGGAAAGTTCAATTAAAATCTTGATGAGACACTCCATTTTGGCAGTATTTTGAAATTGAATTATTGATAATATTTTGATGTTTATCATTCAAAGAAAATATTTTAATCATAGCAATTAATAGCATGAAGTAGATTGTTGAAATAAATGTAGATTTTTACATTCAAATGTCCAAAGGCAATTATATCTAGGACGTATATTTCAAGGGTCACCTCTGATAGCAGTTTTTTTTTATAGGAATAAATTAGTGCAGTTTCTGCGGGTGTGTTTTACTGCGTGTTATATTACATCCATATATGATAAATTTGCACCATCTGGCCTTGGTGACCAATTACAAATTACAAGTGGACCATTTAATATTTTTTAGGCAATTAAAACAGCGAAAAAAACACATTTTTTTCAGAATTTTACTGAAATTACTTTTAAAAAATGTAAAAATAGAAGAAAATGAAAAAGACACATTTGTTTCCTTGAATTACGAATAACATTTCAGATTGATATTTCTGAGTATTTATGCATCAAACTATATTTTTAGGAGCCCGTTTATACTGTTAGAAATAGATAATGACTATATACCTTTAAAAAATTAGGATAGAACAACAATTTTTTTTTACCCACTTCCTATTGTAAAAACACGGTCCTGGTTCATAATATTGTAGTGATCTTGAAGCCTCTCCAAGAGGCCTGGGCTTCGCAAAGCAGTAGCTTTGCCGCCTTTGGCTCAGGCAAGTTTGAATCCCCCCTGGGTCATATCATTTTGTCAGAAGCCAATGTCTGGTCGTCTAGAGTGAAGAGCAGCCTGAGGGCACACTGAAACTACTGGGGGGTGATTTAGTTTACTGATCCTGAAGCCATGCAGGGAGGCCTGGTCCCCTTTTAGTGATGTATTGACTTAGCTGCAAGTTTTAGAATTGCAACTTGTTTATATATATACGGCATGTAGACCAAAAGAAGCAGTACGTAAATATTTATTAACTAATAAGGAGTTAGCCCGCCCATCGATATCAGAAGAACTTCAATCTTCAGTCTTGGAATATTTTATAAAGGGAAATTGGACAATTTTTAAAGAAGGAACACATCCAGTTCTCTGAGAGATGATGGAGGTGGAAATATTCTCCGCAGTCTACGTTCCAGAACTTCCCATGAAGGTTCAATGATGTTTAGATGTGGTGATTGGGGAGGCCATGGAGGTTGTTTGACTATCTTGGTGTTCATTAAAACCACTCATGAATAAGTTGAGCAGTGTGTATGGGGGCATTATTGTATTGGACTAATGAAACAGCTTGAAGAAACAATATTTGCACCATAGAGTGCACATACTCATCTAAAATGGCTTCGTATTTCTTGGCTGTCGTTATAACATGCAGAGTAATAATAGGATCCAATGACTCCTGCGAGGCGGCTGCAAGTATCATGACACATCCACCACCATGTTTAACATTTGGGTCGGCATTCTCCAAACATAAAAGTGTTGCCGGGTGGCATATTAAATGGAAGGAGAGAATGAATCTCCAAATTGTGTGGCAACTGGGTTGAATTTTTTTTTTCTCCCTTTTTTAAACAAAATTTATTTTTATTTTTTTTATTTATTTATTAATTATTTTCCGAAAACACTGCTTTCTTCTTTTTTTATACCTCTACCTTTTTATACCTATAGCTAAATTAAAAAAATTCCCACAGAGAGCAGTGCACAATTGGCACAGCAACACCGTGGTTGGGACAATAGGAATCAGAGGGATCGACCTCCCCTCCAACCATACGAATGAGGTGTGCAGTGTGAAGAATGATGGGTGGCCTGAATTGCAGATGGATTGGAGGAGAATAAAGAGTTTGTAATGCTATGGCAAAACTGGAACTTTCTAATTGTGTGGAAATACATATAAGATCATAAAATGTTAAGAAAATTATGGGTGAAGTTTGGCTAAAAAGATTTTTTTTAATTGATTGAATTTAATTAATTTTGAAAATTCCTGACTAAACCATTTTGATGGCAAATTGGTTTATTCATGCTGTGATGTGCAAAATTTCATGTAAATAAAACAAATTGTGTTTTTCTGATAAGCATGGTTTGGAATCCAACACTATGTAACTACCTTTGCTGTACATTAGGGATGCCACAGTATACCGTTTTCCCAAAGCTACACTGGAGGAGCGTGTGAATAAAAATGGAATGTCTTTTAGTGTCCAATTAGAAATCCATACTGAAAATCCATGGCAGGATCTAACATCACTGCTCTAAGATATTGTCGCTTGAGCATTCCATTCTTTAATTGAAAGTTTTTAGTACTACATTATTACAGTCACACTGTGGTGAAGCCCTCCTAACAAGAAACAATTTCTTGTGGTAATGTTTCATACCAATAAAAGCATTTCAGGGGTTGGACATCTAACTTGGACACTAAAATGTTATGCCCAGAAGGAAACGTGTCAGGATCCTAATAAAGAGTGTTCATTTTAATTTATTTAAATTGAACGAAATCATCTGTAGTTGCCTAGATATATATTATGATGTATTCTACAGTAATTTTTATTCTGTCAACACATACAGTCACAAGCATTGTAAATGCAAATAATTATTAGGCCTTAATCCCCCTTTATCAAAACATCTCACATTTCATGCTTGAATATTTCCAAGTCATCATGAACGATACGTTCTGCAGAAACAGTTAAGCTTATTCAATTGGGGAAATGGTCAAATATTCCTACATCTCTGACAATGGGTACAAAAAGTCAGGGAAAACATGTACTAATTATGGCTGAACAAAAGTGTGATTTATTCTATATGGTAGAAGGGAAGAGGTCAAAGGGAAGCTGCGGAAAGAAAAATGAACGCTAGACTGGGCAGTAGGTCCCTGTCCAGACACAGATTTGTTCAGTGAAATACATGGTTTTACTTACATATAAATTTTTCAGCAATCTTCAGTTTAATTTACAATACACCACATTAGTAGGTTATATGATGTGTCACTATCCTGCAGATAATTCAAATAGTGAAATATCCAGTACCTGTAGCACATAATTGTATGTACATTCCCTTTTGATAAAAGTCTCTGCCAAATAAATCTATGTAAATATAGGGTATCTTACAGATTTTTCCCATTGGTGGAATTTTTCTTTTAAAAGCCATTTCACCTATGGCTGTTTGTATTCTATAAAGCCTGTTACAATAAGATCATGGTGAGCTGATATGGAGTAAACATGGTCTTATAAAGTCACATGGAATAATTAATTGAAACATTACCATTATGGGTTACTCCGTGATAAGGTTATCTAAACTATACATTGGCAGTTGAAGCTCAGTTATTATCCAATCAGCTTTCAGATCTAGCAGTTGTGATTTGACGATGGATGCCTGCTGGGACTGGACTATTTAACATTTTAATTAAATGATAAATCAATCTGTGTACTTACTGGCCCGTTTGCCTTTATGGTATATTTTGTCCAACAATATGCTAAATATTAACATACAGATGGCAATATTTATTAGGGGGGACATTTGGGATGTTATACAATAATGGGGGGTAGCAAAGTTTTATTCTGACTTCAAACTGTGGGGACGTAATTTTCTAAATGTGCTGTGGTAAATTACTCAGAGATCCGTATTCCAAACTCTGCTAGTCATTAGCAATATCCAATGATATTCAATCATACAAAATAACAACGTTGTTCATCTTTCAAGAGGTAAGTGCAGGAGAGCTTCCCAGCCACTAAGAACTCAAGTTAACATAAGAATAAAGGGAGCGCCGTACTACAGATTTCGGCAGCTTTAATTAGGACTGGAGTACTTTTTGTTCACATTTTGGAAAACAAAAGGTAGCTGTAGATTTCACTCTTCTAAACCGACGTGAACTAAATTGTGAGCAGCTCTCCAGATTTTACACCTATTGATTTCTATCTTCAAAATGGTCAGACCATTCGTCTGTTTCTTTTTCTTTTTCTTTTTTACACACCGGAATCACCAGTTCATTCATTTCCTTTATAGAAAACAAAATCAGTATAGCATACCAATATTTATGTTTTATACATGATATATTCCAAAATGCACAGGCAAATCCTCTCGTGCACATTATACACAGTATTCAGTCCGTGGTCAAACTCCTCACAACTTTTGTACACCTAATTTCTACAGGACACATACAAAACTATTAAATATATTATCAAACTATTATTAGTTTTTTCCCATGGGGACCACCTCTACCATCTCCTCTAATGTGCATGTTTTTCATCGACACCACGAGTGAAGGCCGCAAATTACGCCACATCAGTTACATCTGCGCCATTATGGCTACCTATAATGCATCTGATGACTTCACTTCACTTCCATTAGCTCATTAAGACTATAAACTATATCACTGACCCTCTCAGTGACCGTGGTTCTGGAGAAAAATACCCGCTTGCCGCTTTTCTGGAAATATTAATATGCACAGAAAACCATGCATCAATTAATCATGTACCTATAGGAAAAATTTACACCATATAGCTAGTTTTAACTGCCACTTCACATATTTGATGGGCTGTTTTCGAAGAGGGACTGCTGTTAAAAAAATTTAATAAATAAAGTTCTTCAAATCTTCCCCAGTTATTTTTTGTAATTTCTCAGCATGATTGGATTCATTGGACGACTCTCCACTTCTTATCCACCTTCATTTTGTTTTAAATCATAATCTATTCTGTTTCATGCTGATGACAGAGCGGGGTGAGTAGGGGGGCTCACACACTTTGTTTTGTGACTGCTCTACATTTTTGAAGAATACGATCAAATTCAATAGATGAATGCAATTTCATTTATTGATTCATTGTCTTTTGACCAATCAGTTAAGGTCTGGCTCATCTGACCCGCAAAGTCAGTTACCTGCACTGCATGGTTGCTAGTTTTCACATTGACAATTGGCAAAACCATGAAAATTGGCTTGAAAATCTGAATGTTCATACACTATATCTATCTATCATAATATTCTACAGGGTTATAACAAATAAACAAACAACTAAATTTCCACTAAATAATAAGTTATGATGAATTTTTGCAGTTACCCAAAAACGAACGGCAGTGAGATCCATCTGTACCCAGCAACGGCAAGCACGTGCCGTGACTGGTGTGTTCCCCTCGGATCCACTGGTTTTCAGGAGAGAGGGGTTAGCTTTATTTTGCAATTGATGGCAGCAGGTTAAGGCAATGCTCAAGGTATAGTGTCTCATGGAGGATCAAAAGGTGGACTTTGTCCTGGGGGAACTGGATGGGCTGGCAAAACCAGAAGTACTGGTACTGGCTGAAGGGCGTCATTCACAGCGTTGTGGGAATAGTTAGCCCTGTTAAATTAAGAAACCCCTATATTAGCGGTCCATGCTGGTTTCTTCCAGCGGCAACAAGGAGAACGCAAGACCCTGGCAGGAGGCAGGTGACAGCAGGGGTAGTCCCCAGGAAAAGTTTCTTTAGTAAAGTCTCTAGTTGGGGAAACAAAGAGAGTTAGACCTTTTGCTGCATAAGTGGAAGGGGATGTTCCTTGTGGGGCCGTTACCCACAAGAACGCACACCCTCTGCCCTGCATTGAGGACTCCCTTACCAGCCTCAGGATGGTATAATGATTTTCTACGCTTGTTCTTGCCAGCGGGTATCGGCAGGTGGCTGGGGGATACCGCGGACTACTGAAATTAACTTTAATGTTTAGTAGCAAATTAATGAGCTGACAACTCAGAAAGATATTAACTAATAAATAAGTTAATAAAAATGTTGTGTCTCTCCGTCACATTTAGCCTTTGTAGACACATAATAATCCACTCCGAGCTGTGTGGTTATAGGAAAATAAACCATTAATTCAGGCCATTAATTATATAGCTCACTGAGTGACAACAATCCATTCAGTTTTATTGTAACACTGAGTAATCATAGTAATGATCACTGCGCACATGTAAAATAAATGCTTACATGAACAATATAAAACAATAACCTTCAAGCCAAACTAACAAAAGAAACCCTTTCGAAAACATGGGTTAATGCTCTATTATCAGATCCATGGCAGCTCATAGGCTTATTTAATGATTTTTTTCAGATGTTAAAATGTAGCCCATTACCTTAGATATTACCAGATATGAGAGGAATCAATGCCTTTGCACAACAGACGCGCCAGGCCCTCACAGCAAGTGCGAGCACATTCTGACACAGACACACTAAGTCTTCCCCACTTCAACTATCTCATTCAATCTCTCTCCTTAATAATGCAAAAACTTTTTTTCCTGGATTTCTGCTGCCCATTATTCCCCCAAGAGATAAAAAGACTACTTTTCTCATGACGACCTGAGTCTCCTTTTTTTGAAAAAGCCCCACGGAAACACCAGTGGGAAAATCAACATTCATTGAGCTCTTTAATTAGCCGGGTGAAGGTGAATGTGGAGCAGCTGAATGAAATAATGAGACATCAGCCTCAATATCTGAATCCGAAAAGAGAATTTCTGTCCTCCTCTTCTCAAAAGGAGGCGCAGGATTTGCAAAGCTACATTAAGGGGTGACAACATCTTAATTGAAATTCAACTTGAGAGAAATTATCGTTAAACATCTGAATGAATCATGAAGACAACCATCAAAATCGGATGGTACTGATCTGCAAGCAGGAAAGTATCGCCTTTTTAACACAATAATACATAATACAAGAGAGGCCATTCAATTAGTCCAGCTGATAAGAATTATTGGGCTTATGTGATGATTTGGGAAATTAAGTTAACTTCTGTCATTTTGCGTAATTATGGTTTACACAGGTATTTGTAATAATTATAATACATAAAAAGTAAGGTACATTTTTTATATGCTATTCAAATGGGTAGTATACTTATTTAGAAGATCTTTAGTTGTCCCTCAATAATGAGGTAAGCACTGTGGCGTCTGTGTGGAGTTTGAAAGTTCTCCCGGTGTCCGCGTGGGTTTCCGCCGGGCGCTCCGGTTTTCTCCCACCGTCCAAAGACATCCGTCCTGGGTATATCCCTGCCTCGCGCCCTATGCCTGCCGGGATCAGCTCCGGTGTCCCCCGTGACCCTGACCAGGATAAGCGGTTTCGATAATAGATGGATGGATGGAATCACATATGTGTTTAATTGAAAATATGAATCAGCCCAATTGGAAATCTGCAATTCTCCTCTTTTAGTATGACTGCTTGTTAAATAAGCCCAGTACAGTCCTAAACTCAGTAGCTATACACTTTCATATCTTACTTTGGTAAGGGTTTTATCAGGCTTCAGTTGCTTATTTAACTGCCCTAAATTCCTTGCATGATTTAAAGCATAAGGTAGTGGGTCTTTTCATGTTTGAATAAACATATAGTACTGTGACACAGTACTTGCCCAGTTTTCTTCAAATTTGTTCGTAGTTTAATTCGGTGAGATCTTTTTGTGGGCTGTAGTAGTATGTAGATGGAATCTGAGTCAGGTCAGCTGTTTGAGTACTTACAGGTCAACAATCAGGCCTGATTGGGACCAGCCCTGCCAAATATAAATTTTACTAACTCTGGCCTTTAGCACCAGTGAAGTGATCAGCGCACAAGGTCGAGAGGTATATCACGCCATGCCATGCCAATTCCCCTCCCCTCAGCTAAGGGGATGTGTTCATGGCGCTACAACCAAAAAGACATTGCACAAAAAAATGAGTCTCCAAAATGCCTCCATGGAGCTGTGGTTGACTAATCAATAACTACAGGACGTGTGACAGAGCTGTACCACACGGTATCTTTCAAAAGAATGTTGTTTTAACAGTGGGCGCTGCAGTCTTGACAATGGTTTATTTATTAGGCAATCATAAGGAGGGTTTTTCTCCTTAGATTTGAACTTGTCATCTAATAATTGGAAGTTCAAACTTTTAACTACTTTGCCACTTAACCATTAGTTTATTATAAAAAGGTAAAACAATGCAGACATCTTATACTTTTTAATTTTTATTTTTAGTCCAACTTTCTATTATGGAGGGTAACTTATTCGCTTGGTAGGATAACCCAAATCTTACTGAATTGTTAAAGAGTTTTCTCAAACGAATTTAATTCCACAATTTTCATCACGATGACAATCATGCTAGGTTGAATATACAAACAGTATTTAATAAAATCAAAAGCATGTAATAATAGGAATACAATGAATGTACAATAATTTAATACGATGCAACAAGCTATTGAATACTGACAGAGGTGTAGATGAAAAAATTGACTAGAAATTATTAGAGAAAACTGATACCTGTAACTAGTTATCCTATACAATGCATCAAGTTCAGTTCAGAACCACATGATTTGTTCTTCCACTGCAAATGCCACATACGTTCTCCGTTTCCCTCATGTTCTCTTTTCCTCAAAATAAGTCAGCATTAAGCTGTGTACCAATGTGTAGAATTTTACATTACATTAACATTTGGCTACATTACATTCCCTGTCTGCCCATTCCTGGATTGTATTTGGGTCTCCTAAATTCAGTTATTTTTTCCTTCCCTACTATGTTTTTCATGCATCCAGATTGTAAAACAAAAGATAAACTGCAGTGTACAACCGGTAGACTAAGAAAAAAATATATAAAAATCATTAACAGGACACAGAGCTCTTCAGCTACAATTACAGTCATCTTTGTCATCTTAGCTGAGGAGCTCTTGCTCAAAACATCCTGTTAATAAGTTTTTTTTTTAATCATTATCCTCACCTTTTGTATAATTTATATTGCTGAGTCTTTATACACACACACACACACACACACACACACACACACACACCGGTAAAACATGGACCAAGACACTCAACATGGAATTTTCTCACACCATTCACAACATAAACCAAAATCACTCATCAAACACTGTTTTGCCGTGCACACACAGCCTGACTGAATAACCCTTAATCAGGTTCCACTCTTGCAGCACCGAGGAGACTGGCTGCTGCTCTTTTATTCCCTGCACCTGGCCCTAATTTACAATAAAGACCAGGTGCAGGTGGCAACTCCCCAATTACCCAATTAATGGGCACATTCTCATATGGATAATGGGTGGGATGCATGTACTGTACGTATGTATGAGGAACCCAAACGGATCACTTTTCACACAGCATAGTTCTGACATAGTTCTCACATAGCATGTCCCTCATATAGCAACTCTTTCTGTTTTACGCTGAAGCCAGTTTTGAATCCACTGACAGACTGTTCCTTTCCCTACAGACTAAGCAAACTGGCTTATAATTCTCTGGTTTAACACAATCGCCTTACATTTACAAAGGACTTATACTGCCTTCCTTACAATCCTCCGGGGTTTCTTTAGTTTTGTAATAACTGAGATAGTATAGACTAATTGTAAATTTCCTGAGCAACTTTTTGGATAGAGTCCACCGGGACATGCTGATTTGTTTGTCTTGTGTTCCTGTTGTTTTTTCCCCCAATACATAGAGTATCTGAACGTCTTCTTACACTAGCTTTGTATTAACATTAGCAGATGGCATATCTGTGATATTTTCACAAGTAAAGCTCCCAATGAAGCACTCATTCAATGTGTCTGCAACGTCCTTGTTTCTGTAGAGCTTCCCCTTCTAATGCAGCTAGAATTATCTTTTTTTTATAGTACAATATTGAAAATACTTGATTTTGTTAAATGTCTTCTGCCATTTGCTTTTCAAGCTGCTGTTTTGGCTTTAATTTCTTTTAAACTGCCATACAATAGACTGATTCTGTTTTTTTACCTTTCCATTTCAGAAACTTTTGTAAAGATTTACAGATCCATTGTTGAGCGGTTTTTGTTCAGCTTGTCTTCTTTGTTGCATATTTCTAGATATTAAGCAAGATATTTAAAAATAAAATCACTTTTCATTCAGTTTAATCCTGAAATTTGCCTGTTTAAAGTTTGATACTATAATAATATATATTTGCTCTTATTTGCCTACAAACTTCAAATTGATCATGTTTTGATCAAAGAGCAACCCTTAACTACATCCACAAGCTACTGTTTCAGTTTTCCATGCTCTGTAAGTTAATTGAGGACAAGTCACCATAAGTATGTTATCCCTTTTTCACAATAATTTTTCATATATAGACATTTTATACATTCATTTTCAGCCTATAGAATACTTATGAAACCCTTTTTTTGCCGTACTAATTGAATCCATATATCCTCACTGTGCTAAGGGTATCGCCTACTGCAAGTTTCTTCCCAGCTTGATATGCATCACATTCCTCAAATCTTTCTATCTGCCTCTTTGCTAACCCCTCAGTGTTATACTTCTCTCCATAATAATTTAAAAAACCCTATTTTTGTCGAGTAATGTGATAGTCACCTTCCTTCACACTGGTTTCTTGCTCCATAAATGTATTTTTTTATATATTCCTTGCATTCAGATACCAATATTGGAATCCATTACCTGTAATGGTGTTTTTCCATCTTCCTTTTTGACTACCCTGTTAAGCAGAACTGGGCTTGTTGCCAAATTGATACTATTTATAGCATCCATTATCTATGGAGTTCCCTTTTTTACAGTCTTAGTTATCCTGCCCTAGTTTAGTCCCTAGTTTAAATAGTCTTTTACTACACTAAGCAGACCTCTCCACAGTGCAACTATGAATTTAGTCCCCGCTGATTTTGTCGTCCAGTCAGTCATTCTGATACATACGCACTGTTATGGCCACATTTCCCCAACTAAATCTTAACTTCACCCTGAAACTGATGTCACTGCATAATGTAATCGTGTGGAAAAAGCTAGAACTAAACATCAATGTCACTGCGCGTTTGATTTTTTAAAAAATTTCCTCTGTTTATTTACAAAAGTTAACAAACCTTGCAAATGACAACACAATATAGACAGTGAAAGAATTTGTATTGAGTGAGCTTCATTATCTCTGAGTTTGCCACAAAAGTGCTCAAACACACTATAGACTCGCTAACCAACAAAGTGCTTTTCACAAATAATCTTTTTCACAGCCTAGAACTGCAAAGCATCTTAACAACAACCTCCATGGTGCTATTTTAAGTAATATTCTATTTATTAAGAAAAAAAAAACATTTTTTAAGCATGCAAGTCTAATGCATAAATAATGCCTTGAGCAATTTGATGGTTATAATTTCTTACATGGTTTTAATGTGTTTTAACCTACTTTTGTGCCACTGTTGCCTTCCGGATTGTTTTTGCTGTTAGTAATTATAAAAAAAAAATAAAAAAAAAATAGTCTGGGTAGTAAAAATGTATAAGTAATGCTTATGATGCCTCAATCTCTGCCTCATGGAACATTGCTTGACCCAGTGGGCAACCTGTGAATAAAATAAAAACAACTGCACAGACATCTACTTTTATCAGACACAAAGTTATATTTCACAATGCTGAGGTGAATGCTGTACAAGAATATAAAGGTTTAAGTATACTACATTACTTGCCTTTTGCACAGCCTTGGGATTACTGCCATCTGCCCCTGGATGTGAACGCTTTTATAAACTGGTCTAAAATGATCTCTTTAACCTTTATTATTGTCAATACTGCTTGAAAAAAGCAGACTGCGACAGCATGTCTACTGCATAATGCGTCTGCTCCATTTCCTTTTATGGTAGACTACCACAGAATCCCAGCAAGTCACATATTTTCTTTAATCAGAGCTTGTGTGGGCATTATTAAAAATATAATTTTCCCAATACTGAGGACCTTCATCTTCAGCTGTAAGACAGATATAAGTGGGTGATTTTTTTATTTTTTTTTTATTTTTTTAAAGACGTTCTTTGGAAGAGTTGTCAAAACAGACTGTTCAGACCTGAGAAAAGTATTATAGCAAATGCAGCCACAATGACAGCTCATTTCAAATTTAAGAGAGAAAAGCCAATGAATTTTCAAGCAGGGCTTTGTACCACAATAATTAATATATGGCAATTATTGAAATGTTTTAAGCTGTACACATCCTCAAACTCACCAACATGCTCAATTCCTTTTTCTCCAGTATATTTGGCAGTTATTTGGTCTTTTATTATTTTCACCAAAGCGGCGATTGGTGGGCCTATATTTAGTCTAAATTAGAAAGAAAACATACAGGCATGTGCCAACTACAAGTTTCTTCCTGGTTTTATTCTACATAAAACCTTTTTGTACATACTGTGATTTGAAATCACAAATTGCATGTCCTTAAGCACATTTATAGGCATGACCTTTTATTGATTACTGGAAACTGAGTTTTAGTATAAATAAAGTGTTGTTTTTTTTTTTCAGATTTCTGTGCAATATGAGTGAGATGCTGACCATGTCGCTGCACAAATCTAGCTGTCTGTACAAAGCATAATCACTCAAAACAAGCCCAAGATCAGGAAATAAAAATGTCCTTATAGTTTATGTATTTCCACAAGGCTAAATATTTATAGCATGCCTCATACAACATCAAACTTTGTTTTGCTGGAAAGCTGCACCTTTTTCTCTGACAAATTATCTTTAAATGGTGACAACGCTGGTGAACAGAGCAAAGGTGACTTTTGAGAGTTCAAAGTTGTCATGTATATTTCCTTTATACTATATACTATACTATACTCCTTTATACTCCTTTATATTTCCCTTTTACTAGGCAATGCACACAGATTAAACAAACACATTTTCTGTCCAAATAAAAACCTCAAAAAAAGCTCCCCTCTTTTTATGCATCCCTCGTTGTACTATGAGCCATATTAATTTATTGGCATCAGCCAGGACAGATGTTTAAAATGGAGATCAGTCATTGTCAATTCACTGACGTTTCCAACCCATTGGTAACAACGATGATGTTCAATCGACTCCTTTGTGAAACTCTTAAAATACATTGTTTATCCATTGTCAAATTAAATTCTGATGAACTATCACATTTTGGGGTCGGGTGGTCAGACTCATTAATACAACTATGGTCAGTGAGAAGAAAAAAAGAACACTACAAAGACAGGCTTGTCATTTAATTAGGAAGAGCACAGAGAATACTAATGTTAGAACAGAGATTGGGTCATAGTTTATAAAGTTAGCTGCGCAATTAAAAAATGGTCAAAAAGGTGTTGCCTTCACTGATTTAATGACACAATACTCAGAATAATGTGTGCAACATTAAAGCAGGAGAACCGTAAGAAAACAAAACTTGCACGTGAAGAGTGAGGACTGGTGATGGATGTCTTCTCATTGACTGTAACAATATGTGTTACGACGTCATGGGTGATATTGCAGAGCAACAGTTGCCTGTAACAATCTCATAATCTATAAAACGCCTAAAGTGTGTGTGAGTTTGTGAGTGTTTATACAACAGAGTAACCCACTGCTTTGCACAGTTTTGCAGCAAACTCAAGCCGCATTTACACTTGTATAACAGTGACTGGAATGGGAGGCGTGGGGAAAAGGAAAAAGACTATGGTGAGTTAAACATTAAAGTAAACATTTGTCTAGATTAGTCTAAACCTGAACAAGTTAAAAATAACAAAGCCTACCAAGCTGGAAGACATAATTTCTACATTGAGGGAAGCAATATATTCCCTACCTCCCCTCACATAGTGCCATGGGGTCATTGCTCATTGGTGCAGCCTCTCCCAGGCCGCCACCATCACAATATAATCTTTAAATTTATTAAAAACGAATATGAATATGACTACAATTTTTATATCAAGGATGGGTAATGGTTTATGAAAGGTTTAGAAGTTTTAAGTAAAATTCTGTAATCATTTTACCTTCACCTTCTAAAACAATAAGAACAATGGAGCCCAGACGCAATTTTAGTGTGTAAAATAAAATATGGTTCAAAATGTATCATTACAAGGAGGCTTGAGTGCACAGCAGGTGGGAAATAAAATGCCACTGTTAAGCAAAGCATTCAGCAATTTTAGTAAAATAATACAAAAGAATTTTAACCAGAATTTCTATTATGTCACTACATAAGTGGAAAAAACTAGAATTATAAGGGAAATACCAAGTAGCTAGCTAGTGATTAAGGCTAACTATCCGAATAGCTCATAGTTTAAGTTATTTTTGGCAAGATAATCATTTCTTAAAAGACCTGCGATCTGGGTATTGCACATACAATCTGCTTCAAAATGAGCTTAATAGCTTTTAAAGTGAGATTAAAGTGCCTCCAGTGAATTTAAGAATGAGCCATTATTTTACTGAAACCCAAATTATTTAGGCAACCAGAGTTCTTCAATTCAGAGTAATTGCAGGCATTCTTTTAGAAAGAGGACTTCATTCTAACAACAAAATACACAGCATATTTCCTATTATCCTGTGATTCACTGGCTACATATGCGCAGGCGTTCATTGGGCCAATTCATCTTCTAGGAAAACCCAAATTATATATTTATGAGAATTTCACTAATTTTCCCTGGCATTCTTTTTAAATGAAGGCAAGATTTTACCAACCAAAAAATTAGATTTGGTTTCCGTTCATTTTGGAATTAATTGGAAAAATCAACTTGGAGAGACAATGAGGATGGAGATGGCGTTATGTACATGCAACTGCTCACCCGCTGCGGTGAATGGGGAGTGCTTGCATTTCACGGATACGTGAAAGTTGATTTTGTTGTCGGCAAACTATATGGATTGAGATCCTAAAATCATAGTAGTGAAATGGAACCTAGTCATGAGACTGGGTCGGAAGTCAATTAGAGGGGAAGCCAGCATAATTTATGGATTTTTATGGGCTAACGAGCCTCATGTCGCCAAAACATTTAGCCTCGTCACATCGGACCAATGAAATTACCGAACAGGTCACAGTGGACCAATGAAACTGTTCGAATTAAATAAAATGCACTCACACTAAATTCTTCAGATTAGTAATTTTGCGCTTCATGCACACACCCTCATCATGGAAAACACACGAATAAATGCATATGATGCAGCTTTCAAGTTAAAGGCGATCGATCTGGCTGTCGAAGAAGGAAATAGAGCTGCTGTAAAACTGTATTTTTTATTTTTTTAACCAGCCATGTTACAGACACTGTTCGGAAAAAAGCATTTATGTTACGTATTTAATTAAAAGTTTAAAAAATCTTTCTGTGTAAATATCTCATGTTACAACGTGGACACCTGTGGCTTATAGACAAGTGCGGCCTATATATTTACCAAAAAATGTTTCTTTTTAAAGTTAGTGGCTTATATTCAGGTGCGCTCAATAGTCCGGAAATTACGGTATATATATATTTGTGACAAACTGTGTTTTTACCTGAGTCTGGGTGATCTGTTACTATAAAATTGTAAATTCAAATGCTCTCCAGGTGTCTGAGACCTTGTCACCATGGAATTGCTGCTAAACCACTGCAGGACCATACAGTGCTGTCCGTGATTAAGTGCAGGATTAAGTACAGGATAGGACCGTTCATATTGATGGTCGATAATGTAATCTTTAATCTACTTTACCTTCTGCCAAAGAAACAAACCCCTCATGCTTCACTCAATCAATTTTAAACTGATATTGGCATGTATTCATATGCCTGGAAATATATTGTATTCAAAGGTAAGGCAATGCAGATAGGCAATTTTTGCTGGTTCTGAAGACTCTGGTGACATGGTTTGTGCTTTTTTACATGCTACTCTGTCCCAGGCTGCAAGCTGTGCGAGGCCTCAGAGTTCCTGGTGCAGATGGGCACTCTGATCCAGGTACCCACGCGTGCCGTCCGGGCGGGCTGCTACGAGGTCTGCGCCTGCGGACGGAGTGGACGGCTGGAGGGCTGCATGGAAATGCCCTGCGTCGACACCTCCAGGAGCTGCATCATTGGAGGCCACAGAAAAAGTGCACCTCTTCCTTCCTCCTCTTCCTCATCCTACTCCTCCTCCTCTCTTTGTGTTAAGGCCTGGGTCCTAATCCCTTATCTCGCCTTAGTACAGCTGTAACGGTGCATTAGTAATAATTTAAGAATAATTTAATTGGGAGTATTTTAAAGCCAAGTTCTCACACACGTCTATGGTTCTTCAGTGTGGGGTGTCACATGGCTCTAACACATGCCAAATGTCCCCTTCTCTCCCCATAACTTAGTTATTTCGTTTTTATATTGAAATTAATTATGTATTTCATAGACACTTTTGTCAAAATCCGTTTACAGGGCTGGCCTTGTCCAACAGTTTAATGCATGCGCAGCATTACTAGTGGCATGAAAGCAATTAGGTTTTCACACGTTGCTATAACTAAATGTTCAGAAGTGCCAATGTTGTTCTGAATTTCAGTCAGGTTTTGTTTTCCTCTGTTTCCTTGATTGAAAGCTTGCTACTGACACAAGGTCCTCCTTCTGTGCTGCAGATCATGGTATGTCCTTCAAGGTAGATTGCCACCACTGTGTGTGCTACGCCGGCGAGGTCATCTGTTCGCAACGACAGTGTCTGAGTCCCGATCTCTCAGAGGAGGACCGTCAACGCTTCACAGGTGAGGCAGAAGCAGCATTAATGGGGGCCAATCATTGTGACCTTTCTCCAGGGTGTAGCTGTCTGCTCCGTTCTGTCTAACCAAAAGCCAGGACCTGTAGTCCGACTTTGAGCTCCTTAGTGTAGCCCTGGGTGGAGGGCATGTCGCTACTTGCAGGATCGATGAAACCATGAGAGACACTTTTAATACACTTTCTTTTAATATATTGGGCAGAGCTATAAAAAAGGACAATCCAAAGTGAGGGCCAAAACATGGTTACAAAGGTCAGTAGCCGAAACAGGCTCTCGTACACAAAAATAGCTCATTCAAAAATCTGGTTCTCTTCCAAAAAAATGGGTCAATTCACTCGCACTCGCACTCACACTCGCACTCGCACTCTTCCAGTTTGGCTCAAATGAGCTCCAAACAACAACCAAACACTTTCCCCTTCAGTAGCCCTGACTACACAATCTGCAGCCTTCTATGCTGTGGCTGATTGAACTATTGCCTTCAGCTGTACCAATCACTCTGAGGACTGTAATCAGCTTTCAGGCTCAGGATGTCAGATTACCCATTGTTGTACCACAATAGTATCTGCACCGTCCTGCAAGTTATCTCTAACATTTGCAAAGGGATAACTTGTTAATTTCATATAGACCTACTTAGTTAGCTTGAATTGATTTCTATCACCCTAGGAAACAGGATCATAAAAAGCGTATTTTGGTGTTATTATGAAGCTTCCATTTAGCCCAGAGCTGAAAGTCTTAGCGCGTTGCCATGAGAGGAGTCTGACACAGGGCATGCAATAGAAGGAAACTATCAATTGAGATGTGGAATGCTGAGTCATGCAGGCTTATGTGGATTGAACATTTGGATTAGCAGTAGTAAAAAAAGAAAAATCAAAGCAGATTTTTTATTAAAGCAAATCAGATTCAGCCACAACGTGTGGAATAACTTAATAGCCAAAATTACCGTCAAAGTTCTGACATGTCAGATCATATCACCAATTTCGTCTGGATTTGATTTCTCAGTCCAGTTTATATTTACTCCTGCTTTGTGAGGCAACTGACATGTCAAAAGCAGATCATTTATCAAATCAACTATGTGACATATCTCTTGCCTTTGAGTTTCCCTTCCATGCTACTGACAAGGTTTAATAAGGCTGTAAATCATTTTCTGTGGGCAGGTGAAAAACCTTCTTTTAATATAACAAAATGATGTGCTTCCAATGAGGATGGGGGTCTCGGTATGCCAAGAGTCGACTGGTACCATTATGCTTTTTCTCTCAATCAGCTGTCTAAAATATACACTATATACACTTATATATATATATATAAGTATTGGGACACCTACACATTAGACCTACTGGAGCTTTTATGAAATCCCATTCTAAATCCATAGGCATTAATATCGAGTTGGTTCTCCCTTTGCAGCTGTAACAGCTCTTCTGGGAAGGCTTTCTGCTTGATTTTGGAGCTGTATCTGTTGGAATTTTTTTCCTTTCTTCCAGAAGAGCATTTGTGAGGTCAGGCAGTTATGTTTGACGAGGGCCTGGCTCGCAATCTCCGTTGTAGTTCATCCCAAAGGTGTTCGATAGGGTTTAGGTTAGGGCTCTGTGCGGGGCAGTCAAGTTCTTCCACACCAAACTCATCCAACCATGCCTTTATGGACCTTGCTTTGTGCACTGGGGCACAGTCATG
>JAOYSI010009963.1:0-10287 GCA_025775065.1 Hiodon alosoides
ATGCAGACACATTTACACACATGCAGACACATTTACACGCATGCAGACACATTTACACACATGCAGACACATTTACACGCATGCAGATACATTTACACGCATGCAGACACATTTACACACATGCAGACACATTTACACACATGCAGACACATTTACACGCATGCAGACACATTTACACACATGCAGACACATTTACATTTAGCCCACTTTTTATGACAAAATGTTTAATTTCATACATTGAAACTGAAGATTGAACCTTAACTTAAATTAACTACAACATGATGGGAGATAGAGATTTATCTCTATATTTATAGAGTATTTATCTTCATGACATTAATTCTATGCAAGGGGTGACAGTACAAAGCTCTTCACCCTGGAAATCACCAATGATACTTAAAGGATGAGATAATCTGCATAAAAAAAGTATTTTTTCAAAACCAGTCTGTTTTGACCGTGATTCTGAAACGGATAATCAGTTAGGAAAAAGGAACAAACTAATAAAATCTGAGAGATGGGCGATAAACCTGGGATATCATTTTTTTCTGCCAGCAGGAATCTCATAATAATCACATTTACTATATATTTTTATTTTCAACCGAATCAGCAATAATAAATCAACAACTCAGAAAAACGTGCAGATATGTCTGAGTAACAAAAAGATAGGTGTCCTACACATTCAGAGGGCAGTGGTTGTTCAAGAAAGTAGATCGCTCCTACAGACAGATCCCTGCCTCACCATCCCTCCGGGACGTTCCTGCACCGTACCCATGTGTTGTCACCCTTCCTCACCGCGGTGCTTACACTCAGTGCCTCCTACAGACAGAGAGTCATGTGACTTGCTGTTTAAAGTAGGCAGACTGGCATTGGGGCACTGAGGTACCGTTCAATCCAACTTTAGAATGGGCGATACCAGTGACCTGAGCGACTGAGCGTGGTGTGATGGTTGGTGCCAGGCGTGCCGGTTCCCGTGTCTCAGAAACGGCCACCCCTCCTGGGCCTTATCCCACACCACGGGGTCTAGGGCTTACCCAGACTGGAACGACAAACCGAAAGCATCCAGCCTGCAGCAGTCCTGTGAGCTCAGCGATGAGGGAGGGCCAAGGGAGAATGGCAGAAGCTGATGAGAGACAACCACCACAGGGAATCGTACCTGTCATGTGAGCAATGCCTGGTTATACATGTTCCAAGGGTCTCAGTCTGAGCTGGATGTTATTACAGCTCCAACATGGATGCCAGTCTGGCAAATAATAAACTATAGTCAGCCGGGGAGTGAAAACAAATATCAAATATCAAACTCTTTGATTGAGGGTTCCCATAAAGTTCCTGAGGATTCAATTTCCAAATCTCCGTCATTTGCAGGTTTTATGAGAGCATAATCTTTCTTTTGTAACTAATGTTGTTCTTTGATTTTATATATGTGTATATTTTTTTCTAGGTATGAGAGGTCTAATGGCTGTACTGTGCCGGTTATCCTTGTCCCGGTTGAATGGATGTGGATTGGTAACATTCTGAAATGTAACTGTGAGATCAGAACACATATCTGTGGCATGCAGTGTGGGCCTGTCGCAGTAATCATTACTTCTACAATCCACTAACTGCTAATATCCTCAGGGAGGGGCAACTCGACTGGTACCATGTGACATTACATCATACCCAGCGCTCTCAGATGTTTCTCTGCCTGATCTGCCTTACTATTGTGACTTCCTGGAGTCTAGAATGAACAAGTGTTAACACGCCCTCTTTGTATGTTCTAATTCAAGACTTTGGTTGCCAAATTTCGAATTTGTCTATCTGTTGTATCCGCTGGATTTCCACGCTTAAAGTTGCATTCGTGCAGCTTTTCAGAGAAAACGTATTTTCAGCAATCTGATCTTGGGGTGGGTGATATTTTCTGAATATTTTCTACCATCTGAATGATTCCAATGTAATACCGTGATATACCTTTTTCTGACACCATGTTTTACGAGCCCTACAAAGCTAGAACATACAAAATAGGCCTAATAAAATAATGCTAATTATCTGATAAAACAATGTTAATCATCTGAGTCCACTATGGTTTCAAAATAGAGCCCACTCCTATTTTTTAAGATACAGAATCTAGTATCGATTATTTTGGGATAGACTTTCCGTCCTTCCTACAGGTAACAAGTACGCTGCAGACTAACCGCCACATCCGAGCGAAACCTCTTACAAGTGAGCAAGAAAAACGATCAGCTCATTGATCTAAAGATCGGAAGTTCCGATCTGAAGGAACCATTCGTACTCTTGTCTTCAACTCCAGGGCGTGACGTTACTGATCGTAGAGAACTTGAACTCTCCTAAGGCAACGTCACAGACTGACACTGCATCACCGGCAGACCCAGCATCACGGACTGTCACAGCATCAGAGACGAACGTGTTTGTTTGTTGGTGAACGTCAGACTTTATAGGACGAATTCACCTTGTCAGTTATTTCAAAAACACAAGAGACTGTATTTCGGCTTCTTAAAACTTAAATCAAAACTTAAGTTACAGTTTATATCGTCTAGATTTTACCAGACTTTATTGTACCTAGGCGGGTAGTGATGTAGTTGAGTATATAATGTAGTTAGCTAGCCCACGAAATTTACTTAATCTACTTTATCTTTTTTTTTCAGATTTTGTAGCCGGCACATTTCTTTTTGCTCATACATACAAATGTATATTCCCGATTAATTTATCTTTATTGATAAAAATGGATCGTTTCATTCGGTTGAAAATAAAAAAAGAATAAAAAATGTGATTCATCACAATATACACGATATGCCAAAAAATGTAAGTCAAGGCATACTGTGACGTCACACAATTCACCTTTATTCCGGTTTATCGCCCACCCCTACGTAAGGCTTTCTGTTTCTGATCCCGTATTGGTAAATGTGTGACAGGCCGAAATGGCTTGTTTTACTGTAGCAACGTCGCTTTTTATTTATTTATTTATTTACTTCGGGGCCATTCTCTGTAAACGATTGAATTACTTTGGGATTCTGTATTTGAAATTCCAGTATTTCTGAATACAACTACAACTCCTACTGCCAGTTACAAAATAAATACCTAAACGGAGAGTCGTTTTAACACTTAAATTCTTTAAAATATTTCCTTAATTTAAACCAGCATTTGATCAAGTAAGAAAATCCAAATCTTCTGTATAGAAATTTCAGTCTGGTACACCAACGGTACGGAATCGGAAAGGAGACCTCAACTCTGGTCCTCTGAAGATATCTTATAATACTACAGCAGTCTACTCTAGGGGCAGTGGAGAAGATCTGCTAAATTAGGTTAATTATAATTAGATCTTATTAATTTAACAAATGTGAGTGTTTGAGTAAGTGAACAGTTCACAGTACCGTATCTTTTATTTAAAAACGCCTCAAGCAAGTAAATTAATTAAAGGTTACATTCTTACGATTTCATCTATAAAAAAAATAAATAAAAAAAAACAATTCGGTTCAATATTGTTTAACCCACCGTTGCCTATACGGCAATATCACTGCGTGCTAAAATGGAAGATTAGTATTTTAATTAAAATTCAGTTTCAGTCCCTGAAATATATTAATATATTTTAAAATTTAACCTCATGGTTAAACAGCATTAATACATTGCTTTAACTGAAAATCTTGTCAATCTAAAGATTTATTTATTTATTCTGTGATACTTCCGTGTGATATTGAAGTAAGCTAAAATTACTTCATTATATGCCTATATTTAATGCATATTTTACTTAAACAATATATATTAATTAATATAAATTAATAAAGAATTTCACAGTAAACATGTTAATATCCTAAATCTGGATACCAACTGTCTTTTACTAATACAGCCTACAGATGGCAGCACTTGCATTATGGTTTTGCGAGTTAAAACAAGGTTTTATTTTTGAGCAAATCACGTGTGTGGAGTCTCTTCTGTCCTTTGAGGGATGCTAGAGGTGCCTAGATTGGTAGTGGTGATTGGTTGGTTGTTTGTCTGGTTTCAATATATTTTTTATTGAAAGTGCCCAGAAGCGTGGGAAACACAAGCAACACAGAAACATGTTAAACAACATGGTATGTTTGTCGAAGGCTCAAAAGAAGCCCTCGTCGGAAAGCTGAAAGAGATGCTGTTGGTAGACATTAAATAATTATGTTTTACACATCAATATACTTTTGCTACCCTATAAATTTGCCTAGAGCAATACATGGCATATGTGGAATTCTTACTGACATCATATAATTTACAGTATTGCAATTAGAATTGAGGAATTAAATAATTCATTAAGGTTAAAAACCCAGGCTCGATAAAGTCTGAACACAATAGGTACAAAAAAATCACTTGTGATGTTACACCCCTTCTCTCTCGCACTGTATTCACCTGAATTTACACGGTCTATCAGCCTGATGAGCAGTTTCAGGTGGGAGCCAATTAACAAAAAAAAACAGGAAAACATTTACCTCATCAACGCAGTTTACTGGGCCTTGATGTCAGGCCTGGGTTTGCCATGCCCGAGGAATCTTCCCAAAATGTTTGGCTGATAAAAAACTAAACTCGATTGGATTAACTGTGTTGAACAAAATATGTAATTTCATCAATACCGTTTATGTGACTCATAATGTCAATCATGCTTTTTTGCTTTTACTTTATAGAATCCACACACTACCACACACTGGTGGCAGAGGAAAGATCTTTAGTGTTGAACAGGAGGCTGCCATTGTAGATACGGTCTTGGCAAACAATGACAAGAATTGAGAATCCTTAAACTAAACCATGTCAGAATGAAGCAGCTGTACAGAGTTCCATTCCAAAGAAACTCTGACACCGTGAAGGAGGCTAGATTCCAGTATGTGCAGGTACAGATTTGTTGTAGTAATGGCATGTTACTTACAGTTACATGCAACTGGAATAATTTGCTTTATCAATTTGCTTTTATTCTTGGATAATTATGGAGCTAGAAGCTAAAGGGGCACATCACAAATTAATTTATGTGGATGAAGCTGGCTTCAACCCCTAAAGTGTGGAGATGTGGGAGGAACATCATTGGGCAGAAGGGCCACTGTAACAGTGCCAGGTCAGAGGGGCGCCAACATCACCATGTGTGCTGCCATCTCCAATGATGTGTCCTTTGCCACATACCAACTATGGGCCCATACTGTACAGAACGCCTCATCACATTTCTTGATGCACTGAATGAAAGACTGGTTCCACCTGAAGAAGGGCTGTTAAGGCCTGGCATGACTCTGTATGTCATTATTTGGGACAATGTCGCCTTCCACCACTCTGGACTTGTGAATTAATGGTTTGCAGCAAAGCCCTGTATGACGATACAACTCCTCCCTGCATACTCTCCTTTTCTGAACCCAAATGAGGAGTTCTTCTCTGCATGGAGATGGAACGTGTATGATCACCGGCCATCTGAGCAGAGGTCCCTCCTGGAGACAATGAATGCTGGTTGCCTGGCAATAGGTGCAGAAGACTGCCAGGGACAGATATACGCCATGCAAGGAGATATTTCCCTTGGTGCATTGCAAGGGAAAACATCCAATGCGATATTGAGAAGCTGTGGCATAATCGTCAGGAACGAATTGACTAAATGTCAAGCATTTCAACTCTATTTTGTTTTTTAGATATAGCCACCCATGTTTCCTTTGGTTGCTTTCTTTACAATATTCAGCATTTCTGAGGTATATGAGAAGTTTCATATTTCATATTGATAGCTGTATTTTGTTGTCCATTGGGTAATGATTGATTGACAGAATATATTAATTTAACCAAGTTGTGGTGTTTGATGGAAACATTTGATTTTGATGCATGTTTAATGTTTCGTGAGTGGAGCATTTCGCAAACAAAATTAGTCATTAGCCAGTGAGCTTAAGTTTTAGCCTGTGTGATAACGGTTTTGAAAATGTGATGTCAGAGTGGACAAATGCGTTTAAACAATTGAGAAATTGTAATGACTGTACGAACAACTACACACTGACACTATTGCTATCTTGTGTGGGTGATCTAAATTAATCAATGGTATTTCATTATAAATGAGTTATTTGACCGGGCCAACCGGAGTGAAGTGGGAGTGGCCCAGACCATCAGCCTCGTGGATCTGCATCTCCTGCAAGAAGTCCGAGTGTATCATGGGTGCCGCGGAGTGCTGTCTGCTAGTCGTCAAAGATAAAGACGCTCTGTCGTGCAGAGCCTGGTCTTCATAAACGGTGTCAGGTTTAAGGGAACTGCGGCAGGAGGAGGCAAAACCATCTCCAGCTCTGCCAAATGAAAAGCGAGATTCTCCTCCTGCGCCGTGAAGCTATGGGAGCCACCATGGATTAAACGGGTCTTCCTGCAGTTCCATCTCCACCGGAGCCGCAGCAGAGGGTTCCAACAGGCGTCACGCAGCAGCAGATCGCAGGGGTCTAGTGGAGACGGAAGGCAAAATGACGAGGCGGATCCAGTGGTGGGGGAGGGTGACGATCTTGTGGAGCCAGTGGAGTCTGATCAAGACAGGGGTAGCATGGTTGAACTGCCCATACATGTAATACTTCTCTTCACCTTTCTGGGCACGAAGGTGAGCTTCAGGAATGGCCTTCAGATAGTCCTTCTGGGGTACCATATCTTCTTCTTTAATACCAGCATCTGAGAAGATGTGGGGGAAGTAGAACAGTTAACACAGACCAGCAGCTGAGACCAATAGATCCATCTCTTCTGCTGGGTCCAAACACAGACATAAACTGCTCACAGGATTGTCCTCTAGGGGTTTTAGGTCAATGGTTTTTCCTGCCCTAAAACATTTACTTAACATTTACTCAGATCTGCCAACAGTTTGGCCACAGTCAACTGGATGAATTTAGGTATCTCCAAACTCAGAATTGGGCCCAATGACCTGGTTCAGTGAGAACCAGTGGCGGGACTGAAAACAGCATGTACTCTGATGTATAGAGCCATGGTGCCGACGGAAGGAGCGTCTCCTCTGTGGATCTCCCCAAACATCTGGGGTCAGTGGCAGTAGTCATTTCAGTTAGTGTCAAGGGAGGTCTATAAAGCGCTTGACTTGTGTTGCAGTCATCCGTTGGTGCGTTTGACCAATTTAGCCTTTTTTAATGCCAGCAGACAAACCCATGGCCGAGTTCTTAAATTCAGCACCTAAAGTGTATAAAAAGGTTTCAACAACCAAGAACAATCTGCTAAGACTATTGTTAAGAGTCCCGTGGACCATTTTATTCTCAATTCAAAATAATTAATTAGTTGCATTTTAAGGAATAACACTGTAATTGTGAAACACTCCCAACGCGTATTGAAAGATCAAGTCTTAAGATCATTGTGAAGAGTGTTCCCACTATGAACCTAGCCTACCTTAATCAAACATGAGATTTATGAAAATAAACACCCGTGTATTAATAAACCTTTTTTATACTGCAGTTTCTAAATGGACAAAACATGACTTATTTACTGCAGAAAGGTAAGGGTCTATTTCTTGGCTTGTCCATCCAGTAAATCTTTAGCTTCGTTTATTTTTGCAGCCAGGTATGGTGAGCCACCTGTAAAGTGAAAAAAGAAGAAAAAGGATTTATCTCTGACCTCTAGATTAACTCAAACAAACAAACAAACAGTAATTAGACTGAGCTGAGTATTTAAAAGAAAATGTTTTATATTTAAAAGGCTTGATTCAAGGTATACCGTTCAGAAGAATTCTTCCCCAATGTATTCTATTAGCCTGAAAACAAACGCACCTCGGTCCGGATGAAAACAAACGCACCTCGGTCCGGATGAAAACAAACGCACCTCGGTCCGGATGAAAACAAACGCACCTCGGTCTGGATGATTCAGCACCATTATTTTGCGGTGTGCTTCTCTGATCTTGTTTTTGTTAGCAGTGGGACTGCAATAGGAGAGTGACATCTTAACCAATATCATTTTAAATAATCGATATTTATGAAGAAAACACAACAGCAGCATACATACCTGACACCTAAAATTAGGGCAGCTTCCCTTTTGGTCATCTTTTGGTCAAATCCACCTCTATAGTATCCTGCACCGAATGCCTGTGATAAAGACAGTCCCCCAGGGGCATAAGGCTGAAATCTTAAAAAGTACAACGCTGTCTTACATCTGTATTAATAGCTAATGGAAATGTTACCAGCAATGAGCTGCTTACAGATTTGGGTATATTGTGAAGAGCTTGCTTCACTTGAGGTTCCAAGTGTTTCAAGGCTTGTGCAGCATAGCGACCTGCAGTTGAGCAAGAGACCATTTAAATCACAATTCTAGTGTCTCTGAACATCAGTTCAATTACAAACCAAAGTGTTAAACTGTTGTGAGAGTTTGTTCAACAGAGTGGGAAAAAAACATGAGACAAAAACTGACCTGCGAATCCTGCCGCTGCCAAGGTTATACCCACTGCAACGACTGTACCGCTCTACGTAAAACAGGCAGAAATAATACGGTCTATTCGTCATATTCATTCCTAGGAACATTTAACCTGTGGATTACTAAATACTCACACAAGAGAAATTTTGCATAAAATTTAGTTTTTAGCATTTTCACCCTTAAAACCATGAACATTAACGACTATTTCATTTTTAAAGATCAAAATATTCACACCAAGGTCGCACGTATGGGGCTTGAAATTTGTTTTCAGGGATATTATCGGGACAAATGGATCCATTTGTATAGCAAACTGACTTAAAAGCCTTCTCTGACTTTTAAATTTCTCCACACGCAAGAGGCCCAGCAACCACGTGTTTCTGGTAATAAACCCGTCAATATTAATGCAAACTATAAAAAAAATGTGTTAGACAAATAATCGCTCTACACCAAGCCGCTAAGAATTTGGGAATAGAAAGCGAAGTCCAGCGAAGAGAAAAACGCCCGACTCAGCGCGCTTTGCAGCTAACAATTCAGCTAAATGCTAGAAAGGACAGACCGAAAAAAGTCCTGTTAACGACTTCTGTCTCTCTAACCTTCAGACTGTCATTTCTACATTGTACCCTCTCTCTGTTACTCGTTAACATACAGGGTTTGTTTTTCAGACATAGGTTGCTGGACGGACAAATCACCAAAATATAAAGTAATCAATAACTGTATAATGACAGACATATCGTTATATTGTACACAATAAACTAGTCGCAGTGTGAAAAGCTCTACACATAACCAAGCACAAACGCACGCCCCCACTATGAAGGATACTAAAATATCTTTTGATAGTCCTACTGCCAGTACTGGCTTGCTAAACAAATATTAATCTATTTACATAATAAAAAACCAGATGGACTAATACATTTCTTCCATACCATGTTTTTCCTAGGAGTACTTCCTTTTTAAAAACGGCAAGCATAGCGTTACTTTACACCTTAAAACAATAGAAATACACTAACTTCTCGTGCGAAGTAAGACGCTCGCTAACGCCTAGGAACACTTCGGAATACGCCGTAAACTGAACTGTGCTGTCGCAACGATAAGTCATTCTCACGTATGATTGGCGTGACTGTTAGACATACCGTTACCGTTATCATCAAGATGTTGGGTTGGTGGCGGTTCTGCACCAATAAACTGGATGCCAACCGCCGTAAAACAAAAAAAATAAAAATAAGAAGATGATGTTGGGTTAATAGGTAAAACAAAGTAAAAACGAGATTTCTGTAAATATTAATGAATGAATGTAAATATTTAGTACAATGCCTACTGTAAGACATAGACATGTTTTTTTTTTTTTATGTATCTAACCAATGAAAAGATTTTGAAAAGAATGAAAAGACCAAAACCTTTGGTACATGAAATGATGTAATTTGTTATTTGTTTTGTAACACATATACCTATACATATACCTATAGCCTATTGAAAAATGTATACTTTCGTATAAAAATAATATATATTTATATATAGGGTGGACAACATATTTGCAAGGTTATACATTTGAGAAATAATCTATAGTACTGTATGGATCAATTTAACAGACAGGTTTGTTTTATGTCAATAATAAAAATCTATTTGCAGGACAATTCCAATTCCAGTTCTAGAGAGCCACAGGTGACGATGTTGTATGTGGTTTGTCACAGGTGACGATGTTATATGTGGTTTGTCACAGGTGACGATGTTGTATGTGGTTTGTCACAGGTGACGATGTTGTATGTGGTTTGCAACAGGTGACGATGTTGTATGTGATTTGCCACAGGTGACGATATTTGATGTTGTATGTGGTTTGTCACAGGTGACGATGTTGAATGTGGTTTGCCACAGGTGACGATGTTGTATGTGGTTTGTCACAGGTGACGATGTTGTATGTGGTTTGCAACAGGTGACGATGTTGTA
>JAOYSI010009964.1:0-10613 GCA_025775065.1 Hiodon alosoides
ACTTAATTTGCTGAGCTCATTTGTTTTGGTTTCTGTATGTATGGATTACTTGGGTTGTTACCAACATCTGGTGAAAAATTCATGTCAATAGCACCTTTGGAAATATATTTACTGAGAAAAATGGTGAAGTGTTCAATACTCATTTCACCTGCTGTATATATATACACACATAAAAAAAAAAAATACAAGAATAAATTCATTACTATAACATAAAAAAGCACAAAATATCTTGTGGTGCTCCACCATATTAAAAGTAATCCTGATACGGATGAGAAAACTGAACGGCCCATTGAGGTTGAGCTTTGATCCCTCATACATCTGAAGCCAGGAGCTGCCTTCCTTTTCAGAATCCTTAAACTCGTGCTTCTGTTTCCTCATTCTCGTTTTATCTTTCAGACCGTAGTGCTTAGGTCCAGCTCTCTTTATAGTTGAGGCTGGCGGAGATTCCTCGACACATGTGTCATTTGTCTCATGAAAAGTCTACCATTTTGCGCCGCTGTTGTGTCTCTGAAATGGGCTCGTATGCAGCCATATCATGAATGTGTCATGCAGATTTTCTTCCTACAGTTTACACTGATCAAATAAATTAGCACTTAGAAGTTGGAGTCCTTGGAAGTTTGTAAGATCGTGGCGAGGAGGAGGAGACCGTGTGAAGCCTGTCTTTTTATACATCTTCAAAAAAGGTGTGGCCAAGCTGTTCAGCAGACGCACCTCAGAGCAAGCCTGCAGAATACTGAGTGGCACTCTGAGTCTCTTCCCAGCAGGGAGAGGGGGTTCACTCTTGGCGACGGTGGAAAGGAACGGAAATGGCATACGCTGCGTACGACCGCAAAATGAGGTTCATCCTGTTGTGTTTTGGTCCTCTCCCCTGTTCCCTGCGTTACTTTGTGGACGTCTGCATGCTTCGGCTGCCGTTGATTTGCCTGGTTGCTGCTGGTTTTTTTTTTTCCGTCCGTTGCTTCACCGAGCTGGAGGGGATGAAAAGCGTGATTGCTATCGAGAAATCGGCTGTGTTGTTGTTTTCTGACATGTCAGAACTGAATGTAGGCCGTGTTGTCAGACACCACGGTCTGCATTTCTTTAACCACTGTCAAACAGGAACTACACTGAATGGCGTGGAGTGTCATTGACATGGGAACTTGTAGTTTGATACATTGTATGCACTTCTGTTACTGCACCAGCAGCTTATAAATGGACTACGTACATCTTATTGCTAGCTCAATTTCAGTGATTTGAGTTATTCTCAACATGTTGTCATGTACTTCATATTTTAGATAGGACAGACAGGAGACACACTGGAGGACCCAATCCTGTTCCCAATCCTGGTCCTGGAAAACCCCTGTGTGTACTCAGTCCTGGTCCTGGAGAACCTCTGTGTGTTCCCAAACCTGGTCCTGGAAGACCCCTTTGTGTACTCAGTCCTGGTCCTGGAGAACCCCGGTGTGTTCCCAGTCCTGGTCCTGGAAAAACCTCTGTGTGTTCCCAAACCTGATCCTGGAAGACCCCTGTGTGTACTCAGTCCTGGTCCTAGAGAACCCCTGTGTGCTCCCAATCCTGGTCCTGTAGAACCCCGGTGTGTTCCTAAATCTGGTCCTGGAAGACCCCTGTGTGTAGGTTTTTATTAAAGCTGAGTACTTAAGAACTTAAATCGGCCAATGATTTCCCTAATTATGAAGTCTTTCCTCACAGCATTAAGTTAATGGCCATTTAAAAGGATGCTGAAAAGCTCCTGGAGGGGGGTCCTCCGGCAGCAGGATTAGGAACCCCCAGGTCTATGTGTATAGGTACAAATTCGACCCTCGTAACTTCACCAAAAGGGCAAGAAGGGGAGTTAGTGCAACTCTGTCTGATTGTTTAAACAAACACATTACAGCGGTAACACTTGTTTAAGGCTTTTGTTTGTCCAGTTTGCTTTCCGTTAAAAATAAAAAACTCTCATCGCTGAGACTATTCTCCGCATTTGATTTAGGTTTTAACATTGTTGCCGGAGGTAGAGGTATACTTGAGCTTGCAGACAATTCTCTAATTGTTGATTTCTTGAAAGTGGGAATTAGTTATGATTCAGTGGCTGATAACTTCGTTAAACGCAGAGACAAAGACAATGATACACTGAGTCACATGTCAGAGGAATATTAAAATATTAAAAGACTAAACAGTAGAAGACAATATGCAACATTGATGGCACTGAGCAGTCTCTCTACCAATAAGCCTGAGTGTTACCTCATGGCCTTGTGTGGCCATTTTAGACACAACTGCCTGAAACAAATGGGATTGCAAAGGGTACCAGCATGTTGATCCAGGCATGTGACCTGATAATCGATCTCTGTGACAAAAGCATTTAATTAAATGTTCGAACCTTTTTGCCACCAGTTTTGTTGTGAAGCTTGATTTTCGGTCTCGATTGATTTGCATTTTATTAAATGAAAAAAGCCAAGATGTTCCCCCAGCATATGATATTTTTATTTATCTAGACCACCACCGAACGGTGGTAATATCACAAGACGTTTTTAAAGTCATTCATTTCATGCCTAAAAATGTTCATTTGAGGCTGTGGATTGTGTTGAAATGTTAACAATGACAGTTCATAATGTGGACAACCTCCTTTCCATCACTTTCTTTCCTAAAGTGGTCATTAATTACACAGGCATCTACCCTTTGAACAGCATCTAAATGGCAGATCAACAGAAATGAATAAAAAACTTAGGCAGACCTATTCATACCGGAAATTGCATTGTCCGGATAGAGTTTTCTGTTTGCCAGCCATGGGGAGCGCGTCTTAAAATTTGTCCATTGAAAATAAATGGGTTACAAATGAACTGACTGGAACCAGGTGTGCGTTCAATGTTTTTCAGTTTCTGTTTTAAAGGAAAGCTGAGTAAAGATGGTGTATTTTTACACTGACCAGTCTCTGTGGTGCTGCAGAAGCTTTTGTTTGTTTTCCCAGCACACACCCTTTGTAAACCCTTTACAATCATTACTGAGGCAATTGGCATTAATACGACTTTCACAAAAAAAATCCTCATAAACTCGTAAACAGGGAACTACAAAACTTTGTTAACCTTGTGGCCACTGATTCACGTTCATGCTGTTGCTAGAAGGTACAGTCTTCTCATTACCGTTAAAACATTTCAGTTGAGGGGAAAACCTTTGGTTTTTCTTCGTTGTTTTTTTATCCTCTTAGTAGAGGATAAAGTAGAGAAAATGTTTCGTTACCCATCAAAAAATGCTAGACCTCAACTTGAATAATGCGATATGACGCAAATAAAATCACTGTGTATTCCTTATGAACTGTCAACAATGACCATGATTCTATCTAGGGGGAGGAGAAGAGTATAAAGAGATAACAGATCAGAAGGCCAGTACCAAGGCTTTGAATGCAAGTTCCACCCCAGCTGTTGTACCCTTGAGCAAGGTACTTAACCTGAATTGCTTCAATAAAATATCCAGCTATATAAGTGGATGAATGCAGAAATTGTAAACTGTAAGTCGCTTTGGATAAAAACATCTGCTAAGCAACTAAAATGTAAAATGTAAGTTGCAATCGATGGCCATTGCAGGGAAGTCTGTTGGGCTGGAACCTGCATACCTTGGGCGTTTAAACTCCAGCTGAGCGGCTTATTTTTTTAAGTGTAAAAAAACATTGCCTATGACCTCCTTTTCTAACATGGTCTTTCTCACAGGTTTAGTAATTTTGAGCTGCAAATTTTTCATTGAAAATACTGAATAGTCCTCTAGATTAAACCTTGTTCCGTTTTCAGAGGGTTATTATTAAATGTGTCTGCAGGGCTTATCTTTGGCTTATCTATTTTATTAGTAGTAATCCTTTGGTTGAATTAAAACAATAGTCAGAGGTCAAGTCTATGAATACAAAGAGATTACATTTTCATATCTGGAAAATCTGCATTGCAGGTAGAAGCATTTAGGGTTTTGAATTTGGTTACCTCTGAAAGGTTATGGCAGTGATCGTTCATTTGCTACAAAAGATGTTCTTCTGCTGATGGCTTGCTGATTTCTGTAGCTAAACAGCTTTTTTGTGGAATGGAAGACGGTTTTATTGAACAACTGCAGCTCTGCTCCTGTAACAGTTTCTCACCCCAGCTCTGCAATGCGCAGGAAAACCATCAGCCTATGAATGGAATATAATAAGAAATTGATTTTTTAATATAATCCTTTCTGAGGCAAATAAAGGGGCCTACCAATTTCATGGCGTTGGTTAGAAATAGAACCAATTTGAGAAGACTTCGAATGATATTTATTTATCCAGAATGGATTTTGTGTATAACACAGCCGTATGGTTATTTCGGCAGGGATGGCTATTTTACTGACTCCCTAACCCCATCTGTTGGGGATAATTATATATGAAAACTGCAGAAGGGTGCACTTGTTGCTTCTGTGGTCTCCGTCTGAACCATTTGGACGGCCCTTATGGCTCCCATTTGACGTCTGTATATTTCTTCATTTTAAGAATGTGCACTGTATGTTCTTAACTCGACTATCGGGGGGTTCTGAAAATATAGCAGCAACTTGAATATGCAGAGAGCCACAAAAACATGAGCCGTTTGAATCGAGCGGTGATTCTGAAGAAGGATGAAATCTGAAGTTGCATGAAACTGCTCTTGAAGATGATGAAATGTGGGGGGGAAAAAGGGAAGGACTAGATTTAGATGGAGGTTACCTGGTTCCAGGTATTTGAAACACAACTGCCTTCAGGAAATCATAAAATGGTATACTTGAGTAGAGGTTCCACTGTTAAATGCATGACAACAAGTAATTACAGGCTTCATTATAAATATTTTGAATCAAATGTATCCTCAACCCCACTACTAGCTTCTAGATAAGTATTGGGTTAATATAAAAGCCCTGCTGGGAAATTCTCAGTTGCTTAAATTCAATATCATGGTACTATCTGCCTCCGGTTTTCACTGAGTGTTTACATATAAAAGTCTTTTCCATCAAATTGAATGTTGGAGCTAGTCTAAATATGTGTTTTCCACAACGTCCAGTCATAGGTTGCGAACGCAATCTGAATCTCAAAGAACTCCAGCGACGCCCTAAGTTTCGGAGTGTTTAATCGAGACCCATCCCGAGGAATTTGAATATTTGCACAGTCTGCTGAAGTCTCCGCATGCCGCCCATTAAATTTTCACGCGGCTTTGCTCAATATAAATAACTAATGAAGCAAAGAGGGGATATAAGCAGCGCGCCTGGAGCATTCTCTCCCTCAAGGTCGCGAGGTCGAGTGGCTGAGATGGTTATTTTCTGATCTGTAATCTCCAAAGTGCCTGGTGGTAATTATAAGCGGGGCGCGAGATCCAACGATTTCCATCCCCTCGCCCTCGTCCGAATGCACGCGCTAGCAATCTCGGGGCTCACCGTTGGGCATTAATTTGTGTCAGAAGTCTGTAGGGTAGGGGCTGCCTGGAAAAATTCACCTGACTCATAATTCACTAGGAAGAAAAAGAAGCCCAGTGAACGCAAACAGTGTCGGCGACGCGCAATGAGAAATTTGGGATTGATCCGCAGCGAACGAAAAAACGCCTGCAATCTCGTTAGGGCTTGACTTGTCAAATCCCCTTCCTGTTAATAGCATTTAAGAGGATTTCCCGTGCTGGACAACGCGGATTTCGAGAGGCATTTTCTGGGAGTCTGGGAGTCTGAGATGGATGGGGTGCCCACCAATTCTGATTCAGCAGGAGCTGTCAGTGATTTAGGGTTGCTTCTGAAAGGGAGCATAATTACTGGGAGTGTCTACTCACGCTGCCCATTATTTAACTCAGCCAGAGCCATAAAAATGTCCAACATATTGATTTCCCCTTTCTCTGTCACCCGGGATAGGCGAGGTAATAGAGCGTTGGTATGCGAACACATGTAGCAGTGGGATTTCACGCAGAGATTCCCACCAATGCTCGATTACATTTGAAATACATACATAGATTGCGTTTTTGAAAAAATATTTGGTTGTGAAAATGGTTTTGAGTGATCGCAAGATCAGCTTTGTCCCAAGAAGGTCATTTCTATATACAACTCCCCGTTACTGTGTCCGTATGCTTCATCCACCTGTTGCTTCCTCTCTGTGCATGAAGAAACCAGCCTTAAGACTCTTTCTGCATCCATGCAGATGCACTTTCAGGAACGATTTGAGCCACATTAAAGAACAGTTAAGAAGCGAGAGATAAAGTGCGCTGAACATCAGATGCCTTGGAGAAGAAAGCCTGGCTTTTAGATGTCAAACAGGCTTGGAGGTGCAGCTGTCAAAAGACGGTAGAGAAAAGGAAGGGGGCCAGAAGGCTGAGCCTGGTGCACTGAGAAGAAAGGAATATACAGCCACAGTGAAGAACATTATCTAATTCACTGATCAGACAGTTAATGTCATCCTTTATACTTTAGTATTGTCAAATAGCAACTGTAACTTTTTGTGTCATGCACAAAGACAGATTTGCCAGATTACAAATTCTTAAAAATGTATTTTTATCCTGGTTTCGCCTCAAATTATACAATTTAAAATATTTATCTTCACGAGGCATCATTATTTTCGTGTAATAATTATTTGTAAATTTGAATAAGTATCTTACAAACGATCTTAGTTTGAAGAGAAAACCGGCTATTTTCAGCTTTGAAGCAAACATAATTCTTAAAGTCACATAAAGAATGGTGACACTTTGTGCATCTCCATGTGTCTGTGTTCCTCCATGTGAGTTAGATGTGAGTCAGATGCGAGTCAGATGCGAGTCAGATGTGAGTCTGATGACAGTGACCGCTTCATTATTATCCTTTCACTTTTGACAGAGCGGAGCAGCCAGGTGGCCCAAAAGATTATCCTCCTCATTTGGTGGATTAATATTGAAGCTATTACCCAGATGGCAAACCTCGCCAGGAAACACATGCACATCTGTGCCGCCTACATAGAGGGGAATATTGTAACACCACAGGTATCTCTGCTTGGGCAATGAAAGTGGATGTAAAGCTGCTTTCACTTGGAGAAAAGTTTTTAAATTAAGAACTAAAGTGTAATCTATTATATACTAATCACTTGGGTGAACGGCATTTTCGTATTGTTCTTTTGTGTTTATTTTATAGTAGTCATTTGTGTGTAGTACCCTGTGTAGTCCCACGTCAGGTGGTGTTACTTGCCCATCACAGAGGTCCACCGGAACCTCAGATTATGCCTGTGTACACACTGGAATCCTTTCACAGTTGTTTGTTGGCCATATTTGTCCAAGCCATCTCCCCCATAAAAGGTCCTCCACAACTACTGCCACCCATTCCCAAATCAAAATGACTTGCCCTTGCGCCAGCATTTCACATTGAAATTCATCTAAAATGATGTTGGATAGAGGCACTGGCCTTACTTCCTTTGTGTGGATCGCTTTTTGGAGTAACTGCTGAAATGGCTTTGTGAATACACCTTTTCTCTAGTTCTGATCTAGTTTTTGATATGGTTTGAAATGGTTAGATCCCCAGCGATATGAGAAACGGGACTTACCCTGCAGACTCGTTTAGATTTGAGTAAAAAATGTAACTGGTAAGCCTTTTATCTTTGTGCCTTAAAATGTATACACAACCCAAGTACCTTTGAAATCGATCTGAAGGCACGTTATTAGCACTCAGGGGAATGCCCTTTAAAGTGATAATGTTTCTCTCATAGAAGTATGGGTGAGTTTACTGACAATAGACTTTTTGTGTTCAGTAACATCCGCAGACACAACAATGTCCCTGTTCAGGAATTTACCGCAGGCACAGTGTAAGGATAATTTCTTCTTCACAATGTTTGCAAATCTGCTAAACCAGGAACGCCCTATTTAATTAAACAGTTCATTTAAAGTTACTAGCACCACCCAAGGAGTGGGAAATTTATGGAAAAATTGAAACAAAACAAATAATACAAAAAATTCCCTTCTATGGGTTTTCATGTGTCCCAGGTTCGAGTCTCGGCTCGGGGTGCCTGTCTGTGTGGAGTTTGCGAGTTCTCCCCGTGTCCACGTGGGTTTCCTCCCACCGTCCAAAGACTTGCTGGTTAGGTTAATTAGCCATGCTAAATTGCCCTGTGTGTGTGTGTGTGTATGTGTGTGCGGAAGTGTGTGAGTGTGTGTTGCCCAGCGATAGCCTGGCTTCCCGTCCTGGCTATGTCCCTGCCGTGCGCCCTATGCCTGCCAGGATCGGAACCGGTTTTGAAAATGGATGGATGGATGGATGGTTGGTATTCTATCAACAGTGTCCTTTGAAGATATCCAGAGTAATGGTGTGAATGCCAGTCTGAAATTAATCGCTTCCCTTCAGAAAAGGGTAGAATGAACACAAATGTGTTCTTACCGTTTCAGTATTTTTCTTTATTATTTTCTTGCTTTTGTAGGGGGGGGGAGTTCATTTCATGCTTGGTCAGGAGCGCATGCAGTTGTCTTCATCGAAAGATTCTTTCTGCGGTGGGTTGGTAGTACTTGAATCCATCGTGAAATAAAGGGACCTTCACCATTCATTTGTGCAATTTTCTAGATCATGCAGTGTTAAACCAGCATGTGAAAGCACTTTATTCCACTGAGCCGGTCGTTTCTTATTAAAAAGCTTAATTTCTAATTAATTGAACTAACTACTGCTCTTCTGTGTCCAAATAAAACGCAGATCATAGTGATTATTCTCAGTTTAGACACCTGTCGGCAGTAATGACTACATTTTTTGTCACAGTACTTAAAAACCATTGTAGCCATATTGGTTAAGCCCAGTTACTCTTCTGGATGGATCAAAACTAATTTAATTGTATAAATGTATATATGTTTTACATTTAAAAAAAAATCATGCCTGCCTTTTGTTTTCTTAAAGAGTGGTGTTGAATTTCATGTGAGACTATAGCAATATAAAACTCAAATCCATTTTAAAGGGTCAACGTGTACAGTTTCGAATCAATGTGGCGTCCAGAAACGGAAAATGCTTCGATTCAATCTGTTTTATGTGCACCAGGGTTTAAATAATTGGGTCACATACGCTTCCACCATACAAGTGTAGTTTTTAACCTGTGCATGCTCGGTTGCCATGTAAAGCATAGTGCTGTAATAACTAAACTTTAATGCTAAGAAACGATGCAAATTTGTCTCTCTGGCATCTCCTCTTGAGTATAAGAGTGATTTCAAACCAACTGCAACGCCACCTACAACTTTGGCCGCTTTTGTGGTGGGGTCACGTGACATATGCACATATGCTAAGCAAGTCACTGACATTGTGGATGAATTAGCTGTGATTATAGGCAAACGGCACCCACATTATAGCCAGATATGTTGATCCGATACGGAAAGGGCACTTTTGTTGATGCAGCTCGCCTGTATATCCCCGACATGCTGATGAAGAGGGGAAAAAATTAATTCAATGCGGGGTGGGGTTCCTTAACTGTCTCCAAGTGGTTTTTTAAATTTAAATGATGATGGCACCAACCACAAAAATCCAATTAACCACAACAAAGGAAATAATTAAGCACCCCCGCGCGTGGCACGTTAGATATTTTATGGAAAGCAGCACTGCCTCTTAAAGAAAGGCCCGGGCTTGCCAGCTTGGCAAATGGCTTATTTAATTACTTAGCCGTTTCCCCATGAAGAAGCCCACAGATTTATAGACACCCACTCCTCGTTTATCAGAAAACAATAAAAGTGTCCCTCCATGCCCCATTTCCGCCCTCTCCGGCGGGGACAATAATAATTAGCACTTATTTTCTTTATTCCACCAGTATTCTGGTGAATCCATGCTAGGTTACTGTTTTTTTTATTTTGGAGCGTCTTTAAAAAAAAAAAAAACAAGGAATATAAGACTAATTAATGGATAGAATTCTAATATTAAAAACACGACATTCCTGGTTCTCAGGTTTCCTAGAGGTGGGGAAAGTAAGGAGGTTTTCTGTCCCTACAGTACTCTGAGTACTGGGTTCATTTATCTGATAAAATCCCACACTGATCCGGAGGGTCAGCAAGCCATGTGCGTCTCTGAAGTCACTGGAGGTCTGAACTGACTCCAAATGGCAGGCATTACGGCTTGGTCTAATTGTCAATCTTTTCGACGCTTTCATGGCACCATATGTATGACATACATGTAAGTGAGGCTGTGACAGACATCAAGGAGAAGGAACATGCATACACAACACGGCGCTGGAGCTGAATGTGAGCTGACCAAATTCGCCGTGAATCTCACTCTGGATGGAGGACTTTGCACGGTGCACTAGAGGAGGGCTAATCCGAATCACAGTTGTACTCATTGTGTTCTATGTTAGCACACAATGCTCAAAATGCAGAGCCGTACGGTCAATGGACATGCAACGCAAGGTTCCCTGTGGCGTGTACTGGAGTGTCTTTTCTTCAAAAAGAAAAAAAAAAGAAAAAGTGTCTTTTCTTTTTTTGTTCAATGCTACTTTTTCCAAAATGTATTCACAGTCTGATGGGAAGGCACGTAAAGGACTTGATTGTGAAAAAGACCCGCTGTTCTTTTTCTACGGACTGAAAAAGCTTTTTCATGAGACACAGAGAGACTGCTCCACCGTTTGTAGAGGAAAGAGATCTTGTAAAAAAAAAAAAAAGGCAATTTCATTCACAAGCACAGCCTTTGAGAGTCAATGAATTCAATTGCAAATAATACATTAA
>JAOYSI010009967.1:0-10610 GCA_025775065.1 Hiodon alosoides
ATTTTTTCAAACTTTTGAATACTTATATTTATATGTGTGTGTGTGTGTGTGTGTGTGTGTGTGTGTGTGTGTGTGTGCCTGTTTATTGGTTTCTTTATCAGATTATGGTTTCTTTTTATATTAGCCTATGTAGCCAGTTGGGAAATACATTTAAAATGTGTGAATAATCGAAATTACTTATTAAAGTTCAAAGTAAGCAATCAGCTCATCATAAAAAATGTTGCTCAATTTAGGCCAGGCTATGTAAACAGCATAACTTGTACTGGCCAACCCCCTCCTCGATTTGATTTGCATTGCCCAACACAGTTACAGAAAGTATTTAACAGTATTCTGCCGGGTCGTTGCCGCTCGACATTTAACTTCTGGGAGAATCTCTGCGGTCACAGAATCTACATCGGTTTACTGTGGAGCGGGTGCTTTTCTGTGTGTATTTCTTTACATGAACAAAATAATCTATACCGTTTAAATAAGTGAATTGTATTTAGGTTTAGTGAAATTAAAAGTATAGCCCTACACTGATGACACGTTTTTGAGTTTTTTGTAGTCAAGCATAATTGTCCTCATCTACTGAAGGTAAGCTGAAAGAACAGTAAACTCACGTTATTTTCGAGGTAGATTGATACTACTAGACGTAAAGCTAAAAAGTTAAAATGATCGCGTCCTATCAGTTATAATAAATATCATAATAAATAATGCAACACATTAAATCTGCTATGGCAACTTTCAGCTGGCTGAGTGTATTGCAAAAACCTGTTAAACCTGTCTAATTCCGTTGACTTTTAGACGCTTTCCAAGTGTGAGCACCCTTGCCCATACACAAGGGCAGGGTGTTTATGGAGAACGGTGGAGTGAACCGCGTTATTGACGCTGTCATAAACCTCACGGCCGGGGCAGCAGGCAAGTAAAATTGCTTTCACCACTTGCAGGTTCTGGATTTTAAAAACATAAGAAGTGGGATTTTTTTACCCCAGCAAATCGGGATGCGATCGCCAATGTGACCTTAAACCATGCGTCGCGTATTTTAATTTTCTGTTTCCTGAACTGCAGGAAACCTCATTTGCGCTTAAAAGATCAATAAAAACACTTTCAGAACGACTTAAACAGAATTTTGTCATGATGATTTTTCGTCATCAATTTTCGCCGGTATGATGAAATTTACGCGAAAGATCTTATATTCCATTCCATGCACTACATTTTTTCAACCAATAACTGGTTTCAGCCTTTAGTTTCTTTTCCACTCAAGTATGTTTATATAGTTTGAAACGAATTATGTAACTAATCGTTATAATATATTATGACAGAATAATTGATATTTATTCACTATGATTACGCATTCTTATCAGGTGTATCATGTTATTTATGTTTTTATTTACATGCCAATTTATTTCACTAATTAATTTATCTATTACTTTATACACTGTAAATTACTGTAGATTATCTTGCTCCACAAACATATAAACTCTGGTCTGCCAGATTCATTGTTCAAGTTACTCCTCATAGACCGATGTCACCAAACCTATCTCATAAAATGTATTTCCTCTTGGCCTCCTACTCAGGTGGATTAGCGTGTGTGGTTAGCGGACAACCTTTCGATACAGTTAAGGTGAAGCTGCAGACCTTTCCAAGCTTGTACCAAGGCTTTCTTGACTGCTTCATCAGGACTTACAGACAGGATGGCCTCTGGGGTCTTTACCAGGGCACAATGCCTGCCCTCCTGTCCAACATCGCAGAGAATGCAGTTCTCTTTGCCTGCTATGGCACTTGCCAAGAACTCACAAGGAGGATGATGAGGCTGGAGGACGTCTCCGAACTTAGGTGAGGAAGAGTGGGACAAATATGTTTTTCTGCAACTTTGGTTTCTCATTACTGCCTCCTTTTTTGTCTTAGTACCTACCTTCATCTTCTCCCACGCCTTGGGATATCTGTGTCAGCTGCTGACCACCCACAGTTCTACTGCTCAACCATATCCCCACTGTGTCTGTCAGTGCCTCATTGTCATCTACAGACCAACCACAGTCCTACTGCTCACTCATATCCCCCCTGTGTGTGTCAGTGCCTGAGTGTCAACCTCTGACCACCCACTGTCCTACTGCTCACCCATGTCCGCCATGTATGTATCAGTGACCTGCAGAATGCAGCGGCAGGCTCCATAGCTGCTGTCTTCTCCTCGCTGGTGTTGTGTCCCACGGAGCTGGTGAAGTGCCGCATGCAGGCCCTGAATGAGATGAAGATGGTGGGAAAGACCTCTCTGGCCTGTCGAGTGTAAGTGATCACACCCTTGTAGAGAAAGTGTAATTTATATAAACAAACATTAACTAGTAGTTAAGAAAAGTTATTTAAATGCATGTGTTGTATGAATTTCATAAGCTCCACCTGGTCCATTGTGAAGAGCATCCTGCAGTCAGACGGGCCCCAGGGCCTCTTCCAAGGCATGACCAGCACGTGGCTCCGGGAGGTGCCTGGATACTTTTTATTTTTTGGGGGCTACGAAATCAGCAGGACCCTCTTTACCAAGCCAGGATACTCAAAAGACAAGCTCGGTGGGTCACTTAAGGGCCAGCAACGTGAACATACGAACACACAGAGATGTCTAGCCACAGTGACTTTCCATATTGTGCCCACATGCAACTTAAACATAGGTTATTACATTGAACAATTTATGTTGTCCTTTCTATGTATCTGCATGCATCTGTAGATCACTTGCCTACCCTCTGAACCTACAAATAAATCCTGCCCTGCTTAATGGCAGATTGTATTCGGCTGTAAACTGCTGTAAACTGGAACTATTACGTTAGTTTCACAACAAGTAGGGATCCAGGGTGACACAGGTTCAGCAGGCAAGCACTTGTAAACAGTGGAGCCGGGTGTATATATAGCCCTGCCATCACTAGGTCATGCCAAAGTCAGCAGCACCAAAGCAACTCAGTAACCCCATGAGAGAAGGTGGTTTGTTTTTCAATGCAAGAACTCTGGTCTTCAGTGGTACAGTAACAGAGGAAGAGAGATAAGTATAAATGGAACCTGTATCAAAGCACTACAGTTTCACCTATAAGTCCTCATGAGCAAAATGGCCATTGTCTCCATTCTTCAGTATTATTTTGTTCTTCTCATTTTCTCTGTTACAAGAACTTACAGACTCAGCTAAGAGATGAGGGCAGTTTAGATCCTCATGTTGAGTTTATTAAGAAAGACAAATAGTTTTATTATTAATTATTATTATGTTGCAGATGTAGATTATATATATACATACATACATACATACACACAGTACTATGCAAAAGTCTTAGGCACCCTAGCTTTTTTACACAAATGTAGTCTTTCAGTTTTTTTTTTGTCTTCAGCATCAGTGTCAGAATTTTTTTTTTTTTTAGATGTCCAAACATTCATTTTCTGAAAGAAGATGGAATGGCCTCCACGGAACCCTGATCTAAATATCATCGAGGCTGTCTGTGATTACCTGGACAGACAGATGCACGGCAGATAGCCAAAGTCTGTAAATGTACTGTGGCAAGTTCTCCAAGATGCCCAGAACAATCTACCTGCCGATCGTCAAATAAAACTGTACAACAGTGTACCTAAGAATACTGATACAGTTTTAAAGGGAAGGAGTGGTCACACCATATATATATATATATATATATAATATAGACATTTGCACAGTACTGTATATATTATTCATTTTAGTTCTGTGGCATTATTTTGCACCACAGATTGATCTTAAGTTTTAAAAACACAGGCTATTGCTGGATAGAATGGATTACCTCCATGGAAACGCACTCCTTGTGATAGTAAAGGGGAGGGGAGGCTTTATTTGATGTGAGCTGCTTATACCCATCATTCCCTTTCACTCTCATCTTCCCTTCGCCAGGTCCTGTCCCCCTGGTGGTGAGTGGTGGTATTGGCGGGGCTTGTTTCTGGCTGGCTGTTTATCCCGTCGACTCGGTCAAGTCCCGCATCCAGGTGCTCTCCATGTCCTGCAAACAGGCTGGCTTCCTGGTTACGCTGGCCAACATCCTGCGAGTCGAAGGTAAGCCCCCCTTCTCCCCCGATTTCCTCATGCTCTGAGCCCCAGGAATTGCAGACCGCGAGCTGGGGACCTACTTTTAAATGTTCTTTTTCTACACTGACCTATTACATATAAAATTACAGGGTGGGGGCTAAAGTAACTGAAAACAAATCACCAAAATTATGTGAATATGTAATTCATATGTAGTAAAGTAAGCATTTTTAACATATTTTTTTTTTAATGTTTCAGGAGTACGTGCTCTTTATTGTGGCCTCACTCCCACTGTCTTGCGAGCTTTCCCCTCCAACGGAGCTCTGTTCCTGACTTATGAGCTGACAAGGAGAGCTCTGACCAGGCCACAGTTGGCTGAGAATGCAGGGAGCAGTTGTTCTGTATCGCATAGAAGCAGTGAAAGACTTCCCCGCAATGAAAACGGCAAGTTGGTGTCATAGGATTCAGTGAGCCCAGAAGACTAAACCAATTTATGGTTGCTCATTCTTGTAATTTCTTGGGAAATTTTGCAGAGGGAAAACTCTGTAGCCTTCCTTATAAGCATCAACACAACAAGTTAAGGTACATCATTAAGCATGAGAGTGAATACTTGAACTTTGTCTTGCACATTTATGTTAGTCAAATTCTGTGTTGTTCTAGTGTATTGTCTTTAATCTATTTTAATCTTGTTTATCATTCAGTGCAAAGAAATGAAAAAAATGGCCAGTTTGTGTTCCAATGCCATTGTTGTAAAACCTCTTAGCATTTAATTACTGAAAATTGTACAAATTTAATGTGCTAATCAAGTCATCCAAGTAGAAATGATGTCCTTAAAATGTGCACCAAGCACAAAAAGATTCAATGACACTACACCAGAGTCTTAAATCCAAGTATTTTGAATTTAGACCCCTATCACCCATAACATTTTTTTATTTTTTGCCCAAAATATTAGTAGCACATATTTTTATTTATCGATATTGCCGTAAAAGTAAACAACACAATATAATCATTATGGTATATTTAAACATTTAAAGTGTTAAGTGTTATATTTCAGTCACTTCACTTTAATATACTACCATAATTTTATTTTAATTTATTCAAATATTCTACAAATGCTTTAAGGAGTTAAATTTTTTTTTTTTAATGTACAAATGTGTATTAATAAACTACTTTCTTTAATATCATTAATTTCCAGTTAGGTGAAAGAGCTAATTTAATCATTTATCCTGTGAATTTATCTTTTCATAAAAACACTGTTAGTGCACTTATGGCTACACCCATATTTTATGTTAAACAAGCTGATTTTAAGTCGATTCTTAAGTGTATTCTCAGACTACGACTATGGTCATGGCTGTGCTGCTCCCTGTTGCCACATTCTGACTAATGTGATGCGTTAAATCGATAATCCAGCCCTCCACTGACATAGCCCCATTGCGTGAGTATCTGTTACCCAAACCCCTATACATTCTATTCAGTTACATCAGATCCCAACAACGTTATCTGAGCAATGTGCAACTTTTCTTCTGAGAACTCAGAGAACATTGTACAGCCTGGCGTCAACAGCTTACAGGTACTCAGGTTCGCATCACCTGACAGAGGAGATGTCAAGATAATGAGCATGACCTTTGTGTCTGGAGACCTATTGGATCAATAGTGAATGTTTTTTAACCTCTGATGAGGACTCAAAGGGCAACAAAGTGCTTATTATTGTTTATTATTATTGTTATTCATTAGGCAGCTGCTGTAAGATCAATGAAATTAAATTAATTAAATTAGCATTTTTTGTGAGACTGATATTCCTCAGGGTGTAGCATAATAAATAATTAAAAGTATGTCAGCCAATAATATTCCCGGTGAGATAAATTTGTATCACTGATGCTGTGATTAATATTTAAACTTAGCACTTACTTAGAAAAACCGTCCTGTAAAAATAAATAAATAATAATATGATTATATTAGCTATTTTATCACCACTGAGTATGAATTTCAAACCAGTCCCTCCTTGTTAATTCAACTTAATGTTGAATTCCCAGTTTTCAATATTTCAATGAGCTGCGAAGAAGCAGGGTCCTGAAATACTTAGTTGGGAGAGGAGTGCATTTATGGGAACTTCCTCCGCTGTTTTTGTACCATGTTTAAATGATATCTAACCGGAATTGATTCTGATAACATATAGGTGTAAATAGGGTTATTTAAAATTTTTAAATTAAAGCTTTGCAAGTTACTCTTAACAGTAATCATTAATAATGCGTGGAACAATCTACCAGCTGATTTTATTGTTAAACTGCACGACAGTGTACCTAACGTTAAGGTCAAGGTCAGTTTATTTATAGAGCACATTTAAACACAAGTGAATACCAAAGTGCTGTACATGGGCAAATAAAACAATGAATTAAGGGGAAATAAAAAACAAGATTGACATTAAAAACCATAAACAATACAATATACATTCATACAAAAGCCAAAGAATATAGATACGTCTTCAGACGTGATTTAAAAATGTGAAGTGCAGGAGTCGATCTAATGTCCAGAGATACGTTATTCCATAGTCTAGGAATACTCCGGCTGACTCTGGAGAAGGCATGATCCCCTTTAAACTTCAAACGTGAGCGTAGTGTATGCAGGATAAGTTTATCAGAGGACCTGAGAGTCCTGGAGGATTGTTGATGACTAAGGAGTTTTGAGAGATAAAATGGGGCTAAACCATTAATAGATTTAAAAACAAATTAAAAAATCTTAAAATGAATCCTGTAATCTGGTAACCAGTGAAGAGATGCTAGAACAATTGAAATTCTTTCCCTCTTCCTTGTTCCAGTCAGCAACCTAGCAGCTGCATTTTGGACTAACTGCAAGCGATACAGAGATGAATGACTAAGACCCATGTACAGTGCATTACCGTAGTCAAGTCTGGATGAGACGAAGGCATGAATAACTATCTCCAAATCCTTAAATGAGAGCAATGGTTTTTAATTAGCAATCAACCTGAGTTGGAAAAAGCTGTCCTTCACCACAGCACATTTTTAAATTTATTTTTCGAAATTTAGAGCCGTGTCAAAGATCACTCCCAAGTTCTAAGCAAAGGGGTGACCATTTAATGACAGGGTCGCTAGACTGCTAGTGATATCAGAGACAGCGCTAGGGAGGCCAAACACAACAATTTCAGTCTTGCTCTCATTCAGCTGGAGAAAGTTTCTTGATGTCCAGCATTTAATATCCTCAAAACATTTTAAAAAGTCGGAATATGAATCATCAGAACTAAGTGGGACACACAGCTGTGTATCATCGGCAAACAATGATATGAAATGTTATATTTCCTAAAAAATTTATATAAAGCATATATAAAGAACATAACAGCGGGCCCAACATGGAACCTTGAGTGAGATACCCCACAAGTGAAAGGTGCAGAAGGAGAGGAATAATTCCTAATCCTAACACTCAGAGTTCTATCTGAGAGGTAAGATGTAAACCAATCTAAGGCTGTGCCATTAATACCAACATCACACCTAAGACAGTCTAGGAGGATAGTATCATCAACTGTATCGAAAGCAGCAATAAGATCGAGCAAAATTAAAATTGCAGGTCTACCAGTATCCAAAGTGAGCAGTATATCATTTGTCACCTTGAGTAGTGCAGACTCTGTGCTGTGACGAGCTCCAAAAACCAGACTGAAATTGATCTAAAACGCTGTTTTCAGATAGGAATTAAGAAAGCTTAGAAAAACAATTTCTCCAGGATTTTTGATTAAAATGGCAGTTCAGAAATGGGTCGGAAATCATTACGGTTGGTAGGATCCAAATTTGGCTTCTTAAGAGTCAACACACTAGAACCAACAGTGTCCAGCACCTCTCTGAGGGGTCGAGCAGGAATAACATCAACAGAAGAGGTGGTAGGGTTTATCTGTTGGACTATATCAATCAACTCAGAGATATAGGTTTAAACTGATCAATCAAAGTAGAACAAGTAACTGGTTCAGAGGGGTCATGAGTACTAGTGGTAATGCAAGATCGTAAAGCATCAACCTTACCAAAAAAGAAATCTAAAAAAGCTCAGGTATAGTAGGTGAAGACAAGAGGTAGCAGCGGGAGTGAGCACTGTGTTTATCATGTTAAACAGAATTTTTGGATTTTTAGAGATTTCAGAAAGATGTTTTTTGCATATTTTATAGAGTTTTGGTGTGCAGATAGACAATTCTTAAAGATTTCATAAGACACTTGCAGTCTGTCTTTTATCCATGTGTGTTATTATTTAACAAAGGCAGTGTCCTTAGTTTGGGTTTTCTAGTTTTAAAAGGAGCAAGTCCAAAATGCAAGTACAGGTGTTGTTGAAAAGAGTGACCATCTCCTCTGTGCCTAGACTTGGATCAAGTGGCTTCATTGTGCACAATACAGGAGAAGCGGAGAAGGCCTCAGAGAAATGTCTGGCTGTAGAGGAGGTTATAGAACATGTGTGACCCAGAGAAATGTCTGGCTGTAGAGGAGTTTATAGAACATGTATGACCCAGAGAAATGTCTGGCTGCAGAGGAGGTTATAGAACAGGTATGACCCAGAGAAATGTGATTTTGGGATTGGACATGGTAGTGCAACATTAAAAACAACAGGATTATGATCAGACAGTCAAAACTCTGTAATTTCAACATCTTAGATGGGAAGACCAAAAGATAAAACAAGATCAAGAGTATGACCATGATCATGTGTAGAGCCAGTAACATGCTGTGTGAGATTAAATGAGTCAGTACATTTAAGAAACTTCTTAAATAGGAGCTGATTCTAATAAAATAATCTTATATCACAATTGCATTGTGCTTATTTCTGTTTAATTTAAAAGTTTTTGTAGCCAGTACTTACAATAATTAAAAACAATGTTTTTTATTTAAATCAGAAATAAAATCAGCTGCTGTTCTAAATAATTTTATAAATCATGACAGACCAAAATGTGTCTTTTATTAACTTTTATTCTTTTTGCCAGAAAAGTCATTAAAGTCAATTTTTCCATAACTGCGCGTCCTATTCCTTTGGTTTTCCTATGGCTTATGATCTCCGGGCTTTCTCCGGCTCTCCGGTCTTTCAAGGCTACCAATGTGTTGCAATCCACCTCCTCCAGTCCTGGGATGGAATCTGAATTCTAGTAAACAGAAACAGAAGACAATAAAATGGGAAAACAGCAGGTTACAGTCGGCATACTGGAGGGCACCCAAAGTGAGTGATCACCAGTGGGTTTCTCCAGTGCATTTGACAATGCAAAACGTCAAAACTACTTGTTTCCTTCCGTTTTCCTATGCTTTAGGCTCTCGGGTTGTGGTCTTTCAAGGCTACCAATTTGTAGCAATCCTCCTACTCCAGTCCTGGCTGGCTCACAATTAAGTTCACTGCAAATAATCTCCAGTTGGTTTCCTCAGTCCTGTGATGCAATCAAAATTCCAGTAATACAAAACTTTAGATCAACTGCATTATTAGAGAGGAATTCCCTGAATAACTAAGTTAAATATGCTCAAAATGTCATCCCCCCCAATTTATTGATAGAAAAAATATAATAATAAAACTGTGCTATTTAGCAGATTTCGTCCCCTTCCAATGTTGACTCCGCTACGTCTCTGTTAAAGGCTCTCGGAGTTGTGGCTACTAATGTGCTGCAATCCTCCAACTCCAGTCCTGGCTCGCTGCGAGTGGTTTCTCCCCCTTATAAATAACTCACATAACCGGGTATCCTCCTAGAAATGTTCCCACTTAGCCAAGAGCTAAGGAAGGAAACTAGTCGTTTTCCTATGCTTTTGGCTCTCGGGGTAGTGATCATTCAAGGCTACTAATGTGCCGCAATCCTCCTACTTCAGTCCTGGGATGCAACCAGAATCCAGCAAAATATTGTAACGGGGATGGCGAAGTGCCATCTGGACTGTAGCCACCGTCGCGGGGGCTGCCGGGAAACCAATCTTCTTGCTTTCCCAACGTGTAAATAATGTGTTCTATGTGCTGGTTATGTTTAATGTTATAGGCATATGTGTTGTTTAGTTAACGTGCCTGTTTTGTGTTTGTTAAGATAAGGTTTGTTGCCCTCACCGCAAACGGGTTTATCTGTGCAGGTGAGGGCTCTCGTGGGTTTCTATGTGTTCACCAGTTCTTTCTGCTGCCAGCTCTGTCTTTTTTATAACGGTCGTAAGCGCATGCGCGAATTAAAGAGCATTCTTTCCTGAGAAATCGGTGTCTGTTTCATGCTTGAAACCACGCAGAGTAGTAGCTCTCTTGCTAAAACGCTACATTGGTGTCGGAAGCGGGAAGCATGGACAACCGACCAAAGCAGGACTCCGCCTTGGGGAAGAAGGAGGAACTGCAGGTAAAGCTGGAGGAGCTGGAGAAGCGCATTGGCTCCCTCAGCCTGCAGGAGGAGCTCCACCCCCGGACCAGCGAGGACGGCGGGGGGCAGCACCAGGCAACCTCGAGACCCCAGGGGAGCGGTGGCTCCGGAGCCGGCACCAGTGACCATCGGTGGCGCATCACGACCGCTGGGGGGCCCGAAGATCCGGCCGCCGCGCTTCGATGGATCCGGGAGCTGGGAAACCTACCTGGCCCAGTTCCGCCTGGCGGCGATGGCCGGGGCGTGGACCTTGGAGGAGCGGGC
>JAOYSI010009969.1:0-10610 GCA_025775065.1 Hiodon alosoides
CCACGTGCAGGCTGAGGCCTATGAGCTGGAGTTTGCCCACGTGCAGGCTGAGGCCTATGAACTGGAGTTTGCCCACGTGCGGAGTGAGCCCTATGAGCTGGAGTTTGCCCACGTGCAGGCTGAGGCCTATGAGCTGGAGTTTGCCCACGTGCAGGCTGAGGCCTATGAACTGGAGTTTGCCCACGTGCGGAGTGAGCCCTATGAGCTGGAGTTTGCCCACGTGCAGGCTGAGGCCTATGAACTGGAGTATATGGGGTCATTTTCCAAACGCACAGTGGTGGTGCACAACTGGCAGACGTGTTTGACGTGCGGGGGAAGGATTCCATAGTGACAAGCCAAGATGCATTAGCACAACTGGCGATCCCATATTGGTGGGAAAACAATACAAATAACTGCAGATTTTAAAAGTAGAGCTAGTATTCACTGTTTTTGAAATATGTGCTTTTGGTTGCACCCAATTCACTTGCAACAAAACATTTTCATTGTCCATGGGTGCCAGAATTAAACTTAAACTTGCATAGTGCAATTACATGTGTTTTTCGCTTTTAAATATAACCCAGCGATTAAACTTCTTAAACGGATTTCAATCTATTTTTATTTGTATAACCCGGCAAATCTATCCATTTGTTGTAATGGCAGTTCTACCTTCATCTTTTTAATGACAGAAATGTTTTTCATATGGGCAACCATCAGGGCAAAGACTGCCTTATAATTCACAACTGAAATGCTGGTAAACACAAGAACGAGTTATAGTTCAGAACAATAAAGCATTATAAATGTATTTTCTGGAGACAAGCTTTTGAGTTATGATGTTTACGTGGTAAGGTTGCTGATCACAGCTTGTTATTATGTCCATATTTTGGTGGGCACCTGGAAAATTAGCACTTATAAAAAATTACAAACTGGCTTCAATAGAGTAGTAATAAAATGACCAAATTTTAAAATTTTGCATCCTTTTGAGGCTAGCCATTATCACATGCCCTTAAGTCTGAATTAATTATAACGTTGTAAACTGTAAAAACATCCTTCGAAATGAGAAAGTCAGTCCTTCCCCGAAGGTTTAATAACGTTTACTGCATAACGTCTCACTTGACCCGCCCGCCTGTGTTGAGTTCCCAGGATGCACTACAAGTGTTCGCATCTGGAGCCAGCAGTGATCTTCAGGTTTGCCCCTCCGCAAGGACGGCAGCCAACTTCAGTAGCTGGGCTGGGACTTGCCAAACAGAGCACATCGCGGAGAGGGGTTTTGGGTGTTTACCACTGTTTTACTGGAATTTCCATTAAATGCTGGTCCTTAAAAAGTCATTGTAAAAAGTCTTTGTGCCTGGGATGTCGTGCACCATTCATCAAAACATTTGGCAGAGTTAGCAAGTGTGCTGTGTTCTACATAAAAGCCTGGGTTAAAACTGTGGTACAAACGTGACCCATGTCCAAAATCCAAAAATATTGATTGAGTTTCTCCATGGCTCGGAATGCAGCCGTTTACAAGTGCATGGACAGAAAGCTTCATCGGTGAGACGCACCAATGTGATTTTAAAAGCTTTTATTTTTTTTGAGACGCAAATCCAGAGCCCGTGTTTCAGTCCCCACGAATCCAGTACCATGTAGTGCTGGGTGGTTCGGTGCTTGCGTTGAAGACACTGCTTGTTGGAATGCGTGTAAATCAACCTGATTTAAGTAGTTGCAGTTGAATGAAGATTTGTTTTCTTCCACACCCCCTACGCCTTGCAATACAAGTGGCTGTTTACTTGGTTAACTCCCAGGTATAAAGCAACTTTCCCTGACTCCAGCACTTTGTTTTGCAATCACTATAAACCGATGCTTTTGTTAGCATGTAAAAAATGAATTCTCACAATCAACACCGTCTTGTCCTCCAGTGCTCTTTTTACTTCCCCACTTGTTTGCTTGTGCTCCTCATTACAGGCCGTTCCGACACGATGCTCTACCGGTTCGCCGTGTTTGCTAATGAGGCCTGGCACAATGCGGTATGGTAATGCCTTCCGAGCTGCGTGGGTTTCCAGGGAGCGCTCCATTAAAAGAGAAAAAGGTTATGTAAATTGGGTTGGGGGGGCAATTGCATCCTGACGGGGCTAAAAAGAGACCGTAGCTAGCCGGGGGGGCGTGCTGTTGGAACCCTCCTTTTTATTGATTTTGTTTTTCTCTGGGAACGCCTTTGAAATACCCTTGACCATCAGCCGGCCAAACACCAGTGTGGTTGCTGAAGACGGCACCGGGGCCACCCGTGGATCAATCTCACCACACCACGGCACAGCCCCTGAGAGCACCGTGCAAGAGAGCAAAAATACCCTTTTATGGGGAGGACCATTGACTCGGTTAATTGTGAGCTGGAAAATTACTTCCCCTGACAGTGAGCCTCATTGTGCACAGTGGGGGTCACTGGAAGCTTATGCACAGTGGGGGTCATTGGAAGATAGCGATACAGCATTTTTTCTATTTAGCAAGTATGTTTACAGTTTACATCACTTCCCTTTTCCCCCAAAAGCCCTCTTGAGAACAGAAAGACCGTAGCCCACTGCCCCCTTGGAGACACAGGATTACAAGTATGCCTAAAATCATTCTTATTCCTTCAGAGATTTAATTGTTACTATTTCACCTGTAGCCCAGCCCCATAGCACTTTCTCTCATGTGTCACATGTTGGGGGATCAGGAAGTGAACACCATGACAGCGTAACTGAATTACATTTACTCTAAACCTGAGACACAAAAAGGACTCAAAAAAACAGGCCTTGAGCAATGAAATTGCAGATCAAACCTGCATTAAGAAAATGTAATTTCCTTTCTGTTTAAATTTTATTTACATGGAAACAGCTATATTTAAGCAATGGGCGTGTATTGGTTGTGCAGCACTGGATTACACAGAATCAGGTTAAAATAAGGCCACAACATTTCCAGAGTATTCCATATAAACATAAGCACAGCATAAGGACACAGGTATTGGCGTAGATCATGTTGTAGATACCCTGTACTCAAACTCATGCACTCATCATGAATACTTACCATCTAATATAACATTCTCAAAAAGTTTCGGCAACATCACAGCAACGTTATGGGAATTCTGTGTGTTTGCGCACTATAATGATAAACACAGAATCTAAAATAAACAAGGGAAAATAAAATGGAAGAAAAGACAGCGCCGTTCAGTGTTAATTATGCATGGACACTCCCTGCAATTGCGTTCAGCTATTTAGTTTCTGGTTGATTGAGTGTGCACTGTGTCAGGCTGACATCTCAGAATCTCATGAGGTATATTTATTTTCCAAGTTCTAATAAGAGGACATAAAACGACATAATTACAAATAATTACTGTAATCTGTATAGGCATATCATTACCCAGTCATTAACAGCAGATCAATCCGTATCTTTGCGCCCGTCCGCTTTGCTGCACGGTCACACAAGGCTGAGGAGCAAAGGGAAGGGGCCCGGGGTCCGGCGCGTGAGGCTCACCATCTGTTTTCAGTGTCAGCGGCGTCGGAGGGCTCAGGACCCTGCCGTTGGTCACCATGTTCTTCACCTGGCAGATGTAGCTGCCCACGTCTGAGGGCTGCACCTTGGAGATGTAGAGGTTCCCCGTTTCCTGGGAGATGAAACGCCTGCTGTCCTCGGCCACGAAGGATGGGAACTCATTGAAGACCCAGCTGTAGGTAATCTCTGGAGGGACGGAAGGAGAAAACATGGCAATGGTCAAATGATACAATGCTGTAGATCTATTAAGTAACGTTGCTGATGAGACACTCTTTAGTAGATGAGCAGACACTCTTCTCCCCCCCGATCCAGTTTTTGGCAGGTGATTTCCGCTTTGTCTGGTGCCAAATTCAGAAAACTGACTGCAATAAAATCTTTAAAGAGAAATGCCTAAGAGGCCTTTAAGACTTCCGTTTGGAGAAGGGCTTTTAGAAAGCAATTGACTTCAGACTTAAAATAAACAAAACATTTGGAGGTTGATAATCACTAACAATATTTACGTCTCATAGAGGAATTTACATTTTTACTGTGCTGCCATGATAATATACTTAAACATCTGTTAATGTCTGTTAAATGACACTGAATCACACGGAATAAACCTCAACGAGCTCTACTACTTTTAGAATATCATTACATTTTAAACATAGTTTTATATAAGAGTTAAATTTCATGAGGTTCGGCTCCACTAAAATATGGAAATATAGTCCCTTACATAATCAGGACGAGACATGGCTCACGGTGATTTTTGTTAAATGGTGTTAATTATGTTTACACACTTGATATTGATGTTCGTCCAAATAAATTAAAATTGACATTGAGTGTATTACCATGTGTAAGTAAATAGCATTAGCGCAGGATTGAATGTTAAGGTAAAAAACACAGTAACCACGTGGACTGATTTATCATTTAATTCTACTATGTCCCAGGGAATTTATTAGGCCAGTTAGGTCTGAAAGTTTGGTGAACTGGTGAAGCTCCATTGTATTATAAATGTTTATTTTCTCCAGTCAGTGTATAAGCGTGGACAAACTGACATAATTCATGTTTTAATGACTAATTGTATCAATCAAAAGTGATGAAGATTTAAGATGACTATGGGCCAATGGCAATAGGCAGCCAAGTTCAGCGAATCACTTTTATTGGCCAGAAACGCTCTTTACATGCCACAGTTCAACTAATTTTAAAAGGAAAACACCGCTAACTAGCCATTTGGAGGTAACGGCTGACGGACAACTTGACATGCCTCAGATACAGTCCCTGCAGGATTCAGTTCTGGGATTAGAATTCATTGCAGAACCGACACGTGTTTGAAAATGCATAAAACGAGTGCAAATCTCATACGCCTGGGATTGTTATCAGGATTTATATTCTGTAAGGCCATTTTCCTTCAACACCATGCCTTAAAGCTTGTTTCACCCTCTAAATTTTCCGTCATCGCCAAGAATGGTGTCTGTATGTTTAAGGGGGACAGCCTGTTTTTGCTCTTCATGTCATATTATGCTTGGCTAAAATATACACACATCCAACTTATACCAATAATTCCAATAATTACTTATCAACATACGTATTTTTTATTTTATCTAAGCACCTGCAATATAGTGTCCTACTTGATAGAACAGGTTTAAACAACAAATATCCCATGTGAGGGGCCGACGGGTTTATACAACATATCTCCCCTTATGAGGGTGCGAAAGGTTTATACAACATATCTCCCCTTGTGAAGGGGCGAGATGCTTACTGGTTTAATGCACACAGCCTACTGTGGATACAGCTGCAAAGTTAATATTCGCACGGAAGAGGCGAGTCTTCATTCTGACATTTTGGTAATATGACAGCATTTCGATCGTATAGAAAACGTATGCACCTTTCAGGTGACTCTGAATTGTGTTGAAGAACCTTTGGAAGGATTCTCACCATAGCTCTAAGCCCAATTTTCCAAACAAAGCAATGAGCCTTCTGGGGTAAACTATGAATATTTATCTTATGAATAATATTCCCTTTGTTGCTGTTGTTCAGGAGTGCTCCTAATGAACTGTCATAAGATATTAATTGCCACGGCGCCTTTGCACTCCGGTCCCTTTCGTTACTTAAACAGACACTCCCTCAGGACTTACTTTAACGCATTATGTGTTCGTTTCTCGAAACCCTGCTAGTTTCTTGAACGTCTTCATTGTTTATTTAAACGAGGAAATGCAAGTATAATTTTTCTTTTTTTTGTTGTTGACTGAATCTCAGTCTTTTATTGCTTGATATAAATGCATGTGTGAACATGCTTCCATTTTCAATGGCTTTCAGTGTTCTTCTGCAGGGGCCAAGCATTTAAGATGCCAAGGCACCCCTCAGCTTTTTATACAATATCCCTGTCCTTGAATAAGATTCCTCTTTTCATCTCGGGATGCTACTCAAACAGTTAAAGCACAGACAAAGAGGGAGGCGGACATGCTTCTCGCCACTGAAGACTATGATTAATTGAAATGATAGCAACACCACGTAATATGGCTGTCACTAAATACATTGTCATTTCTGGAGCCAAATCTGGCAGTCTTAAATTATCAACTGCCCCTCGCTATACTGGTTAATTTTAGGAAGCATTATTAAATGAACAAATATTCAAATAACAATCGTAATTATAAATTCAAGACCGCACTTACCCAGTGTATATCAATCATGGGAAGTACAATACGATTTTAGGGAGAGCCTTGAGGGAGTTGCTTGATGCATTTAATGCATCACTTGGGTATTGATACATTTATTTTGATTCTGTAGAATGCTGCGTGAAGTTACAGAGGCTGTTAATCGGTGGTAGTTAGCTAGCTGTGGGTTTTGCATGGATCTGCAACCGAAGCAATATAGTAAATTAATTAAAACTGAGAAAAGCTAGTAGAATTTACTTTATTTTCTCCATGACATCTTCTATATAATAACTAATTACTGTTATTAGTGCCAATCCCTAGTTATTAGCGTTGGACTTGGTTAATTTAAAAATAAATTTGTTTTGAGCCTTTAAATGTTTTCTTTCTTTTTTAATCTTAATTTTTGTCTGACTTTCTACAAATTACAAACTCTAATTTTAGACTCAGGATTTAAAGATTTAAAGCACACAAACTATATTCATGTTTGCCGATTGATTCAATCAAATCTACCACTGGAATGATTTCCTGAAAAGATTACATAAATAGAAGTATCGACCCTAGAAGAGTAAAAACATCTACTAAATTATTAACTTTGTCAACTACATCATTTTGGCTTCTGTATCTTCCTACAAATACGTGTGGAGATCCTTTGGTGATCATGCAGTTGGATACTTGCATTCCATGTTAGTGGAACACGTCTTTAAGCTTAAGCCTTATACTGTATATTGTAAATTCTCTTCTTCTAAAGCTTGCAGGTTTCTGTTATACAGTCTGCATCCTCCCTATTCTTCCCGATCTGCATACAAAAACGTGAAACGATAAAAATGATATAATTTACAATCTTCCTCAAGGTTGTTAATAAATTATATCAATACAATGATATAATATAAACGGTATCATAATAATATATTACCAACAATGGCAATTCTTACAATGGCGTAGCCACCTGTTGGCGCAGTAGCCCCGTCGAGTTGTTGCATTTGGGTCCTCATGCTTCTAGCACTGGTACCGGTCCTCGCATCAAGCTTTAAGCCGGGTGTAAAATCTCCGCTAAAGGGTATTCTGTCCCTTGGCATGAATGAGAATGAGAACTGAGCAGAGTCCCAGAGAAGACGTAGGTGAGTCTTAAATTTTTCTACAGAGTTGTCGGCAGCCTTTGCAGGAGCTGTTTGCTAGCCACAAGGACCTCCACAGCTCGGTGCATCCCGAGCTTTTGCCGGAAGGGCGCCCACTTGCTCAGGGATGTCTAAAGCCAAGGCGCCAGGCAGCCAAACACACCATGCAAGAATCCCTGGTACCGGTGGGGAAAGTGGGCATCCGACTGCCCTGGGGCCCTGGCTGTCAGTACTGACGTTTGCCTCCAGGAAGGCCAGCAAGCAGTTGACCAGGCCCTGGAGGTGCCGTCCCTTTGACTGAATTTAAATTTGATATAATTTATTCATAACTGTGTGGATGTCGACTCAAATGTTAGCAAAGCTCAAAAAGAAAGGTCTGATGGATAATTAACACAACGTGCACATGGTTTGAAGCTAGTGATAATGTGATGATTGAAGCCTGCCTGAAGCCTACAGACGTTTAACATCATCAGAGAGATGAGATCTGTAGGGCAGAATTTTGATTCAGCCAGGATTCCTGGAATTTCCAGCATCAGCAACAATATAAAAGCAGTTAAATGTTAAAAGCAACGAGCCTGCATATGAGTCATTTCTCCACCCACCTTTCTCCACCCACCCACCTACACCCTTGACTGGAGCTGATGCGTGCTACAATTTCACAGCTTTATTGCGGAGCTGATGATGCAACTCTTTTACATTTCTATTTTCGTTTATACAGTCCTCTTCCTATCATATGATCTCAAAACAGAGAACTTGTAGACATTCAGCAATGTTAAGCATGAAACTAGGAAAGATTTTGTTTTGCTTGATTTCCTCCATGAATGGGACGTGATGGTTTTGGCAAAGTATAGCTTAACCCCACTGGAAGTGGCTACTCTGCTTTTGGGTTCTTAATTTGGTCTTAGTTTTTCTCATTTTGGTTTTAAAGGTTCAGAACGAAGGCTGAAGTTTGTTTGTCTCCCAAACACACACCTTACAACACCTGTCTATAATGCAGTCCACCAAGGTTGACAGTATACCTAGTGAAGGGTAGCAGATGGTGTGTTAATCAGTTGGTTCCCGGTGGGGCCTGTTGTACCATTTGAGCAGGCCACGTATCACGGCGGGCTGTAGTCAGTAGTGTGAACGGTGAATAAAACTCTAGGCAAACGTTTGTGAGGAGAAGAACAGGCCCTTTGTGCCAGCAAAAGCACTTCAGATTGCGCTGCCAAACGCTCACCTACACAATTTATACTGATCCCCCGTCCGGCTGCTTACCCATCACGGCCGCACATAAGGATACTAAATATGGCTACAGCACTTTTTCACACTAAAGAATAAAGCAAAACTGTGCTGGAATCTCATTCTGAACTGGCAGAGTGTGGTTTTCATATCTGACCCCCCCCAACTCCCTCCACCCCACACATCAATTAGGTTGGTGGACATTTTTACGCGTTGCCTGGAAATGTCACTCTCTGTGTCATTCAATTTCATCTGACCAGGTGAGTACTTACCCGGAAACAATATATAGAAATCTAAAACAGATTTTCATTTCTAACAACAGAACGCAAGTGCACATGAATAATCTATCAGTCTCTTTTCGCATTACTTTGCTCGCAAGAATTCAGCCCCTCGTTATCGGAGAGAGTGATTTATCGACGGTGGGACCATTTTTACAGTGAGCACACTTTCAAATATTTAAACAGCCGCGCCCCTCCAGTGCAGTGTGCCACGCGCAGTGGTCAGGATAGTGGGTCCTGCAGCCAAAGGATCTCCCGGGAACGACACAGCTGAGGAAAAGAGCTGATACAAACAGAAAACCGGGGGTGATTCATTGCTCCAGGAAAAATAAAAAAGGCTCACGCCACAGGAACTGGCATCAGAGGGCACCGATGGCAGGCCTGTGAAATATAGCAGTAAGTGTTCCCACAAGATGCTGGGACTGCAATGTGTAATTGCCTTTGCAGGCCGCCTGCGCAGTTCAAATTATCTCGGTAAGCCTGGACAAAGTGGTTCCTCAACAATGTGCTTCAGGGACGTTGGTCAGGGGATGAGGCTTGGTAAAGGGGACAGGACTGGTCCGGGGGATATGGATCGGTCAGGGTGAGAGGATTGATCAGGGGATGAGGACTGATCAGATGAGGATTGGTCAGGGGGTAGGGATCAGACAGGGGATCGGTCAGGGGATGAGGGTCGGACAGGGGGTGAAGGGCGGCCAGGGGGAGAGGATCGCTCAGAGGGAGAGGATCGTCAGGGTTTGAGGATCAGTCAGGGGTTGAAGATCAATCAGTGGGTGATGATTGGTCAGGGAATGAGGATGGGTCAGGGGTAACATAAACCTATTCCACAAGGCTATCCAGTCAAAAAAAAAATAGTAGTGTAGGGGAATGGTCATTTTAATGATAGAAGGAGAAGCATTTGCACAAGCAGTGCAAACACCACACAGCACAGGAAACGGCCCCTCATCTGCAGCCTTCCTTCCCATCAGATCTTGTTTTCTCTGAATTTGCCGATGCAGAATTGAATAAAGGCGCTAAATGTCTCTGTAAAAACCTCATTACCCTCAGGGATCAGGAAAAAAAATCAAAATCAATGCTTTACAAAAGTGCTGAAGCAACCCAATAATGGCTTATGACTATTAGATGACGGGCACTGTGAGTCTGAACTCACAAAAACAAACAAACAAACAGGTACTGTAAAATATGAATGAATCTCAGGATGGTGGAAAGATTAAAAGAGGAAATGTCGCTCCGGCCCTAAATATGTCAGAGCAGGAAATACAGAGGGCAATGTGAACGTGGGGGCCAGCCTGCTTTCACCCGGGTCCCCGGAGTGGTACAGACATAACCCCACTCCCATACGATTGAATGCTGGTTACAGGTAAGAGGTGTACCCCGAAGCCTCGGCAGCCCATCCAGAATTCCTACAGCTTGGAACACATGTAAATCATTCCCTGTAAACCTGACTGGCAAACCCGGAGGGAAGCACAGGCAATACAAAGGCATTTAGGGTTAATCCAGTTAATCCCACCATTAAATATACCTTATGCCTCGCGGGAGCTTCTGGAGTATACCAGGCGGCTGGCGTTGGGTGAAAGAGAGCTGGTGATGGGGGTGGGGGTTTGGGAATTACCTGGCGAATGGATTGGAGGGGTGCACATGAGCACCACTCCCTGGCCTTCTCGCACGGACACTCCTCCTCTTGTTCTCCCACTGAAGTTTCCGAGATCTGCAGCAAAGAGACAGAGCAAAAAGGAAAAATCAGATGAGGGTTCATCGTGATGGATACACACACACACACACACACACCTATCTCTCTCTCTCTCTCACACACACACACACACACACACACACACACACCGATCTCTCTCTCTCACACACACACACACACACACAAAAGC
>JAOYSI010009970.1:0-10610 GCA_025775065.1 Hiodon alosoides
AAGCTCTATTTTTGTCTCATCAGACCACATGACCTTCTCCCATTCCTCCTCTGGATCATCCAGATGGTCATTGGCAAGCTTCAGACTGGCCTGGACATGCGCTGGCTTGAGCAGGGGGACCTTGCGTGCGCTGCAGGATTTTAATCCATGACGGCGTAGTGCTATACTAATGGCTTTCTTTGAGACTGTGGTCCCAGCTCACTTCAGGTCATTGACCAGGTCCTGCTGTGTGATTCTGGGCTGATCCCTCACCTTCCTCATGATCATTGATGCCTCACGAGGTGAGATCTTGCATGGAGCCCCAGATTGAGGGAGTTCGACTGGCATCTTGAACTTCTTCCATTTTCTAATAATTGCGCCAACAGTTGTGGCCTTCTTCCAAGCTGTTTGCCTATTGTCCTGTAGCCCATCCCAGCCTTGTGCAGGTCTATCATTTTATCTATATCTACTCTGTCTCTAAGTGCCTTACTATCTATGTTTTTACAAAAGTGAAGTGAAGTGACGGTCGTAGTTTCTGCATGGTGTTACAAGGCTGTAAGAAACCGAACACGACACATTAGGTATACACCCTTGAAAGTACCTTATTACAAAGAAAGTTATTAAAAGTTGTCTAAAGTCCTTGACGGAATTATATTGCTACTAACCCATATAAATATTGATGTTTTTGGAGAACCTACTCAGACTGCCTGGGTACTTCTTACCATGCTGCATGAAATAAAGGCGGATTGAATCTGCTCCAACTCCAGACTTCACTTTTATTCAATCCTGTTAACTGAAGGAAGAATTGATTTCCAAAATTCCACAACAGTTGGTTGTGCTTATATCCCACATCATGAAGACCCTGGAGAGGATAGTCCTCTCACACCTCAGTACCTTTATGGGCTCCCTGTGAGTCGCCTACCAGCCTCTCATCGGAGTGGACGATGCTGTCATCTACCTGCTCCAGGGGGCTTATTCTCACCTGGACGTTGTTTGGAGTGCTGGGAGAGTCCATGTTTTTTTTTCCAACACCATACAGCCTCGATTACTGGGGGAGAATATGAGGCAAATGCAGGTGGAAGCCCCCTTAGTCTTCTGGGTAGTTGAGTATCTGACTGGCAGACCACAGTTTGTGCGGCTCCATAGCTCCGTTGTCAGACCAGGTGGTGAGCAGCATGGGGGCTCCTCAAAGGACAGTGTTGTCCCCTTTTCTGTTCACGTTGTACACCACCTACTTCAGATATAACACTGACACTTGCCATCTGCAGAAATTCTCGGGTGTATCAAGGATGGTCAGGAGGGGGACTATACGGGCCTGGTGGGGGACTTTGTGGGATGGTGTGAGAGGAACTATCTGCAGCTCAACATCAAGACGAAGGAAATGTCCGTGGACCCCTCAACCCCTGTTGGTTGGTTGGGACTTACTAGTACTTGGGAGTCTAGTTGGACAACAGACTGGAGTGGCCTGTAAACACCATGGCCCTGTATAAAAAACTTCTTGAGGTGGCTCCGGTCCTTTGATGTGTGCAGCTCACTACTGCACCCTTTCTACCAGTCAGTTTTCATTAGTGCCATCTACGCTGTGGTGTGCTGGGGTGCCAGCATCAAGGTGGGTGATGCAAACTGGATCAATAAACTGATCAGGAAGTCTGGCTCTGTGCTGGGGTCTAACCTTGGCAACCTGGAGGAAGTGGCAGAAAGAAGGACACTGTCCAAACTGCGGGCCATTGAACAATGGCCCCCACCCCATACATGACATGGTTGTGGAAAAGCAGCGCACCATTAGCGGTAGACGGATCACCCCACGGTGTTAGAAGGAGCGCTATCAGAAATCTATCAATTGTTTCAAAACCAACTCTTCTACCTGAGTAGATGCGTTTACAGCTTTCAGCACTCTCTCCAGTGTTTCCTCGAAAGCTGACGGTCTGCCGAAAAGTGAAGCCCTGCTTGCGTTGCTTTGTTCATTTCAAAGGCCAAAAATAAAACTAAAATATTGCAATACTCATAGTATCTTCAGGCTTTCATTATATTTAGCAATATTGTATGCTGTAACTATTTAAAGCACAAATACCTCAATATAAACTGTATCTTTTTAATTTATTTGATAAAATATCATTTTATCTACGTTTGTCAACTATTGTTTTTCAGAACAAATAATCTGTTTGGAAAGGCATTTATTTTTATTTTATTTTATTTTTTTATAATTTATTGTATTTTATTGGCATTTTATTGTAACCAGTTCTGGCCATTCTAACTTTCATGCACCACAGGCAGCAAAATTACCGCACCGTTCTTACTTTATGTAGTCACTTGTTATGCTTTTATAAAAAAATAGGGAAAGATGTTTGTGCAAATTTGCTGAGATTCGGACCTTCCTGGCAAAACTTATGGGGGAGCAGATTCTGGCAACCTGAACATGCTCCCCACAGCCAGATAGTGGTTATTATAATTTAATACAGATGTGAGTTTGGGGGGACATTTACTTAAAAGTGCGTGAGAGGCCAGGAGTCAACATTCTGTTATGAATTCGTGCTGTATGGCTCCACTACATTTTAGCCACCTTTATCCCCAACATGATATCCTGCACCAAGCTTGGGTTCGTACTGCGATTTTATTGTATGAGAGAACTAACTGGCCAAAACTGATATGTGGGGTTTCAGATTCAGAGAAAAATGTTATTGCTTGGATTTAATCCTGGACTAGGTTTTAGCAAATGACTATTTGGTGTCCATGCAAAGAGAAACAAAAGTAGTAGTTTGTAAAAATACACATAACGATAAGGTAGCAACGAACCCCATGGTAGTAAAATTGTAACTGTAGTTAGTTAAAAAAACAACACAAAACAACACTGCGATCTCTCGGTTTAATTATTGGCCATTTACCTTCAAGTTTCGTTTTTTTTTTTATTCCTATTTTCACCCCTCATATGGTATCTTCGATGTGAGGGCGGGGAAATAATTATCACAAAACAAGAACACCTTCAAAGTCCCTTCCTTCAGTGGAAGTTGTAATGTTTCTAGAAATTGTTGACATGGGAGGCGTGCATTTGTTCATATAACAGACGACGCTGCAGTTTACGATTTGATTCAACGCGCATTTGTTTCATTTGAACTTCCGTTGACTGACTACATTCCCCAAAGACTATAGAGAATATTCAAGGTATGTTACTATGTTTACATATTTTTTTATGTATGTACACAAATTTTATGGTTATATACCCGGTTCACATTTTATATATGATTTGGAAATGTAATAATATGTATTCGTGACAGAAACGCGATGAAAATGAAAGCCATTCGTCTTTCGCAATCAAAAGCGAAACTAAATGATTAATGTAAATTATATTTAAAAGTGCGCTGAAGTATGCCTATACGCATTTATTTCTCGATTATTAAATTACACGAAACATGTTATTGTTTTATTATTGATCATTTAGTATACACGCATGATGCTCCAATAATATGGGACACTTTTTTGGTAGACACCGCAGCGATGGTGATATAAATAATTTTTGTAAGTCTTTTTGAAAATTCCTTTGATTCAATTGTATTGGAAAGTATAATTATTAAGAAGCCAAACCCTCAAGCATACCAAGACTTCCTCTCTCATTTTTCAGGTATTCAGGTAATGTAGCACATATTGCAGGTGTATTCAAATACACTTGGAGAAAGTCCAATCACATTAATTTCTAAAGTAGGAAATGTCCGGAGGTGATGCATAGTAATCTGTATGCAAAAACGTCGCAGTGACCCAATGGGCCTTGAATTTCTCTTAATTAAATACATACATATATACATGCATACATACATACTATTACTACTACTAATAATAATAAACTACAGTATACATCTTATGGAAAACAAAGTCATATTATAAGGATACTCATCTGTCTTATCAATGGACATATTTCGAAATGTCTCTGTGTACCGTTCAGTGTTGCCAGATTTGATTAACAGTTTCTAGCCCAATCAGAGCCTAAATCCTGCACAAATTGTATCCATATAACAGTATACGTATACGCGTTAAAAAGTGATTTGTTTTAGGAGAAACACTGAACTCAATAATGAACTAATCAATGGCAGGCTATTGGTGTTAAGAGTCTTAGGTGTTATGTAATTAAAGGTAATTGTCAGGTTCCGGTGTAATTTTTCTGTTGGTTTATGACGGTGACAACCTTTAGTGGGCTATCAAAAGACTCACCTGTCCACGGTCCCAGATCCGCATCGCGTACTTAACGTACTGTTGCAAGTGCAATTGTCTGGATTAATGCAATGCTTGATTCTGGAATAAGCGACAAAATTCATTAATCTGAGATTTAAAAAAAAATATTATTGTATTTAAATTAATTAACCCGCATACATAAATGTATTCTTAGTGTTTAAATTAGAAAGACAGGAAATACACATGTGGTTTAGAATAAATGGTGTGATTGGATAGGATGCGTCCCACTGCTTCACCACAGCTACAGATAGAGGCTGCGCTATGTTGGGAAACGGCGCCGATGTTGTGCAGAAAACGGTCCCTGTGCCATGAATTGGAATACTGTCACGTGCACCCGCGCAAACCTTCTCTTTAATGTTTTACTCCTTTCAAAGGCCAAAAATACAACTTTTAAGACATTGCAACAAATTTAGCATCCTTTGGATTGCATTAAATACAGCAATATTGTATTGCAAGAGATCACAATGTGTTTTCTTACAAAACTAACCTCCCTTCATGGTTGGGGCCAGTCCTTGACAGCCGTGACCTTTGTTTGGTCAATCCTCACGCCATCCACGGGGAGAAAATACCCCAGGAATACAATTTTTCCACCTTCACATAGAGTTTGTTGGCTAGTAAGTACTGAAAAACCTGCCGAACCTGGAAAACATGATTGCTAAGTGTAATTAGGGAGTAAATCAAGATATCAGCGATTTAGATGAACAAAAAGAAACTCTCGCAGCACCACATCACAAATGTTTGAAAGACAGAGGGGGCATTAACTAAACTATTATGCATTACCAGATATTTGTAGTGACGGCTACTTTTGATAAAAGCTGTTTTCCATTTGTCCCTTTCTCTGATATGGATGAGGTTGCAGGTCCAGATTCTCACTTGTTCCAGGGCTGCCGAAGTATTGGTATTTGATGGTGATGTGGTTGAATTTACGATAATCAATGCATGGCCTTAGACCACCATCCAAACTAGAGGAATCAGGGGACATTGTGGGACAAAAAATACCCAAAGCCAGGGCCTACTTAATGTAGTCTTCCATTTCTTGACCTTCGGGGAGAGAAAGAGGGTAGTCTCGCCCTTTTGCGCTGTCCCAAGGTCGAGTGGGGGCAAAATAATGGACTTGTCTTTGCTGAGGAGAACGGCAAAATCCTGATACTCAACTAAAATTCCTGGGGGTGCTATCATAGAAGAGCTTTCAATCTGCATTACTCGGCATGGGACAGAAAAACACTGCTCACCCCACGACCATAATTCATTGTTCCGCCAGGAGATTGTGGGGTCTTGATAGGAGAGCCAGGGGAGCCTAAGGATGAATTTCGGTACCAGGGGAGTCAGCCTGGTACTAAAAAAAATAATTACCTGTTTGGAGGGTGATAGGACTGGTTCATGTGACAGACTTGTCCAGAGGCGATATGTTGGTTATTGATTGCTTTAAATTGCAGTGGGGGTATACAAGGCAGCAGGGGATTCCAAACCTGTTCACCGTCTGTCTGTCGATGAAGTTCCCTGCTGAACTGGGGTCAATTAGGGAAGAAACAAACACATTATGAGATCCTCATGTTAGTTGCGCTCAGAACATACACTGATTACGAAGCAAACGGGGGCATTGATCAGGACTTACACTTGTGACTGGAGAAGCTGAGGATGCCCTGAGTGACCCTTCTCTGCCTTTCTTCTCCTGAAATCCTTGTTGAGTCTTTTGTAACACTTGGACTCAGAGTTAGAGGACCTAAATGCAGAATTTATTGGAATCCACACAAATCCAGTGATAGAGAATCGTAGTACAGGCGAAAGGTCGAGAACAGCCTTTCAGAAAAAAAACAAAAAGCTTCCTCTTTCCTTGTCCTCTGCTGGGGAGGGTCCTGGGTGATGGATAAAGTGTCACCTCACAGGTTGAAAACATGAAAATGAAAACCATGAAAAGATCAAAAGAGTCCACTTTGAAGTGTCAGGTAACTTTTCTGATATATTTTCATAATAAATTGTTTAATATTTTATAACGCTTATAAATGTTAGCTAAGTTGTTATTGATAATAAATATTTACATTGGGCTATTACAGATGCTTTTTAAAGTTAAGTGTAGCCTATTTTGCCATTCGTGTTTTCCTGAATAAAATGTATTTAAAATTTGACAATTTGGACTTTTAATTACATTATGTAAACACCTCTAAATCCCACCCACAGATGATGAATGTGTGAGGAAAAAAAAAAAACAGAACGTAACCACAAAGTAACGCAATCATAGAGGGGAAATAATAAACAAAGGGAAAAGTGTGTGATTCATTTTTGTTAAGTTTACTTAAATGTGCTTGTAATTTTAAAAAAAAACTTTTCAAGTCATGTTTTGCTTTCAATATCTCTAATTTTGTTTTCAGTTCTAAAATTTTTCCTTCTGGTTTCAAAAGCTTCACTTGGCTCAGATATCATTCCATGAATACTGACTTGAGGATTTTTTATTATAATATCAGTTTATATTTATTGTTAATTATAGCATGCATATGCATAATAGTTTGTTGCACTGATTTACAACAGCATTGATTCATCTTAAGTTGATTCATCATGAATTGCGTGAAAAATACAGTCCTTTCTCTAATACTTTCAGGTAAAGTGGCAGTGTCATAATGACAATTTAATAAACATTTGTATTATGTTTCATTTGTGTTATGTTGATGTGGTTAAACAACTTCATTATAATACAGCAGTATAGGGTGTTAACATAGTTAATTTAGTGTAGAACCGTTGAGTAGAGTGATTTTATATGTCACCGCAGACTACCCATATGCTGTGGCTAGTCAGATTTCCTTAAATGATAGATCACACCCATTTTGATGATTTCAGACCAATTCTTGCCTTATTATAGAATTTAGAGAGGGTAAATTAATAGTCAAAAGTATATCACCTGCTACAGGTATTTATGCATTGCCAGATGTATAATTGTGTGTTAATATTCTTAATATCTAAACAGCTGCAGAACTCAAAATGAGCGAGGAGGGGCCTCCAATGTCTGCTGTCATGGAAGTATCAACTACTTATTCACAGGTTGTCTTCAGCAACGTCCCTCAGTCGTATCCGCTAAATACCTCCATTAAGTGTAGCTATACGGTTACTGCTCTCGTCCAACCTCATTGTAAGGACTGGATCGGCATTTTCAAGGTGAGTTATGACAGAAAAACCCAAGAACAGCGTTATATGTGTTTGCTTAATTTGGTAATTGCTTAAAGAGGGATTTGGATTTGGATTTAAAACAACAACTTTATTCTAGAGGGGCACAGGGTATTTCACAAACATACTAAACCATCCTAATAGTAAAAGTGTATCAAAAGTTGTATAAAGACATCTGAAAGTAATATATAAATAGTGATTTTCATATGCATTAATACATTTAGCAAATACAAATTTGGGGATAAAATGGAAACTGGTGATTTCAAATATTTAAAAAAGTATAAATCAGAATCACATTTCTTTCAATAATTGAATTCATTGATTATATTAAAATTAAAACATCTGAATAACTGATGTTAAGTGGGCCCATATATGTGAGTTCCACTAATATTGCTGGGAGTGTTTTTATTGGATACATTCTAAAGTTGATTTAAACTGGTTTCCAGCATTCATGCTGGAGGCAATGTTGTTGTGGACATTCTGTCCCGGACAGTTATACAACATTACTGGTAAACAGTGAGCTCCAGAATTAAATACATTTTGGGTATTGAAATATCCCATTTACTTTGTGTGGTACATTGATAACTTGTAGAATTATTTAACCAATAGAAACAAATGTTTGATAACATTTTAAAGACGTGACTGGACTGGGTAGAAGTGGTGGAAGCTTTCGTATGGAATACTGATGCTGATAAAGATGATTAATTTCCTCGAAGTGGAGTGTTTGTAATAACTAACCTTATGTTGTGGAGATGGAGTCGCTGGGGAATTCGATAAGTGAGTCTGTACACAAAGTTGAGACCAGCCATGGAATGGAAGGGGAGTGAGATTTATATAGAGGAGTTGATTGATGACAGGTGTGGGTGATCAGTACTCAGGAGAATGAGAGAGTCGAGTGAAATTGGTAATCCGTGATGCGGTTTTTTACTTTGTGGCAAAACAAAAGAGCAACAACTATAAGTATGTGCAGTTTCTAATACTGCAGCCTGTCATTTACATTATCAACATATCAGAAAACTGGTTAGTCCTCTAACCCAGCCAGCAGCAGTTTATTTGCATGCCAGGTCTATTTTTGTAAGACTTCCAGACATTCCTGGAACAGTAGTCAGAGGCTCATATTCCTTTTATTATTAAAGGGGTTCATTATTCTTTTAAAATCTCTGCCCCATGATTACATTTTCAATTTATGCAACCAACTACCTGTTACATACGGTTAAAAGTATTTTGTGCTGTGTTTGCTACTGTTTTGTCCAGGTCGGCTGGAGCACTACGCGGGACTACTACTCCTTTGCATGGGTGACCTCCTGTGATCAAGCTGTGATGGAGTCAGCAAATCAACATGTGATCTTTGATGGTAATGTCTCACACCAAAAATAACAACACTTGATTATTTTTTTTTGTTTTCTTCAGCACCTGGAACTTTCTCATCGTTTCTTATCTCTTATTGTTGTTTCAGCATATTACCTACCCAAGGAGGATGGGGAGTTCTACCAGTTCTGCTATGTGGATAGCAGTGGTCTGGTGAGGGGTGTAAGCACCCCCTTCCTCTTTGAAAGTCCAGTGGAAAACAGCCTGGAATTTAAATTTGAAAATGACATGGTGGTCATCACAACACAGGTGCAATAAGCAAAAATTTGTCATTTGTGACAAACTCATAACATAATGTTTAGCATCCCATTCATACAGATTTAGTGCCATATGTACAGTATACTCCTCAGGTGATGTATTGACATTTAATTTTCTTACTGCTTATTGCTATATTTTATTTTTCAATTGAGGCTGACTCAAAATGGGAAATGTCTTTGTGTGAGTGCAGGATCAGATGGAGCAGATGACAAAAGAGAAAGGGGAGCTTTACAAAGAGGTTGCGAAACATAAGGAGGTTGCTGAGCTCCTGAGAGGTGAACTGGATGAGAGGCTGCTGGAGATTCGACGCCTTAGGGTCTGTAGATTTATCTATGTATTGGCAACTTGTGGTGTATGTGCTGGGTTACTGCTTTTAGTGGTTAGTGCCTCTCTTCTTAGTGACACTAATAAGAGTGGTCCTTTTTCTTCCTCTTTCAGGAGTCCAATGCAGAGTTCAGAGAATCGGTGGACAAGCTAAAGCAGGACATCCAGAAGGAAACGGAGAGGGAGTGTGAACAGGCGCAGTTGGCAATCTACGAAAAGAGCGACAGGGCAGAGTTGGAGAAGGAAAGGCAGGGCCTATTCACCCTGAACGAACAGCCGACTCAGATAATTGAGCTGAGAAAAGAGAAGGAGGTACCAGTTGACTAATTGTAAATTACGAAAATACACCGTCTGCTCTTTTAATTTACCCATTTGTGTATGTTTATACATATTTGAAATCGTCAATTATTTTTTTTAACATTTTCTTTCCAATTTTGATTTTCCTCTGGTGCTAATGCGTCTCGGTACAACATTACAAATCCTGTCAACACACATACAGAGGAAGAAGAAGTTTGGTTTGTCTCTTCCGATTCAGTCGCCTTTGAGCCACCAGAGGAGCTGAGAAAGGCTGATCTCCTCCCACAAAAAGTCTCCTGTTTACAATTGCCAAATGACAGGATGCCTGCTGATTTTTATGCACACCCTAAGTGGTCAGTTATGTGTGGCAGCTTTAGAGTTCTTTTGAGGCCCTTCTGGAATAAATGTTACGCTCTTGAAAAATCTGTTTGATTTAGATCCCATGGATTTTTATTTTAATGACATTAATTCAAGAAAATAATTTATTATTTTTATATAAAGCGGTAATGATGTATTCATATTTACATATTGATGTTTTAAGATCTTTTTACTTAATTCTAGTGACTTTTAAAAAAAATTTATTTAAGAGAGACATTTCTATACAGATGATAATCTGTAAATCGGCAAGCATAAAAAAACTGTAAAACAAAGCAAGCAGAAAATTAGGAATTAGTGTGGTGCAGCTGGTTCTAGAGATGTTGCCGTGGTTTGTGATAAATATTATGCTTTTGACAAAAGCGACGCGGCCTCCGTGGTACAATTCATGGCAACGAACCAAGATGCATCAGCACAATTGCCAATTCCAAATTTAGACAAGAAGAGAGATGTACACTATATGGACAAAAGTATTGGGACACCTACAGGAGCATATATGACATCCTATTCTAAATCCATAGGCATTAATATCGAGTTGGTCCCCCTTTGCAGCTACAACAGCTTCCACTCTTCTGGGAAGGCTTTCTACAAGATTTTGGAGTGTGTCTGTTGGAATTTTTGCCCATTCTTCC
>JAOYSI010009972.1:0-10609 GCA_025775065.1 Hiodon alosoides
CGTGCATAACCAGCGGTCTGGAGGGGGCAGAAAGCGTGCATAACCAGCGGTCTGGAGGGGGCAGAAAGCGTGCATAACCAGCGGTCTGGAGGGGGCAGAAAGCGTGCATAACCAGCGGTCTGGAGGGGGCAGAAAGCGTGCATAATCAGCGGTCTGGAGGGGACAGAAAGCGTGCATAACCAGCGGTCTGGAGGGGACGGAAAGCGTGCATAACCAGCGGTTTGGAGGTGCCACACTTTTATATTGCGCTGAGCCTCCAGCCAGGCTTGAAAGTGAGATGTGCTGCTCAACTCTTCACCCTCTCCGCCCTGACGACCGCCGGTCTCCGGATCCGCCCCAGAGCAGGGGTTTGCGCCCCTGAGTAGGGCCTGCACACCACTCCTTAAAATCCCCTCTTTGTACCGCCTGTCTCCGGATCCGGCCCTGAGCAGGGCCTGAGCGCCGTTTCTTAAAATCCCTTCTGTGTACTCCCCTTGGTTGCCTTTCGGATTCATTCATTTTTTATTAGATTTTTTATTGAATTCATTTTCACTTGTGCATCGAATCCAGGCAGGCCTATTTATGTCTGACTGGACAGCGTATGAAAGTTTACTGCATTGCACAAGGAAGAGTGTAAATGTCATAACGATTACATGTGTTGTTCTCAATGTTTGTTGAAATGAAAGACTGCTGAGGTTAACCATTTAAATAGTTAAACTAAATCCATATGCATTCTTTGTACCAATAAACAACCCCAAATGATTTTTTAAAAGTTATACAAACAAGGCCGAAATGTTGCATCTGCACAAGAATTTACGTTAGAATATCTTACATAAAATAAATTATACATGTATGTGCGGTTTTATTTTAATTATGCTGTATTCAAAATGAAATTCTATGGTGAAAATATGGTGATGGTTTTATCAATATTTATAAGGTTATAAATATATACATTGTTTAAAACATGCAAACGCTATGCAAGTAAATTATTATTTTCATAATTATTATTATACACAAAAGCTATTAGCTATTAGAAAAACTGTTGAAATGATTGTACCATGTATTTCAGGTGAATTACTAGCATAAACAATTTAAGCAGAAGCTTGTGACCTTATTATTTCTGTTAGTTACATTAACGGCAGCAGCAGCGGTTGTGATAGGAACGGCAGTGTTCGGAACTTTCCTAGCACCACATTTTCCCTCCCGGAGAATGGGTGTCGTGGGAGTTTGGTGTTTCTTCCTAAGTCGTCTGAGTAGCTACCTCTATTACGTTAAAGGACTCCGTTTGCTGAACAAAACATTTTCATTTATTTGTTCATAGTTTATTTTGCAGTTACAGGACAAATGGTCAAACGTGAGATTGACCAGTGAATGGCAAAGTGCTCCGGATTTTGTCACCTCCAGATATCTATTCCCCATTTCCCACAACTATTCCCCGTTTCCCACAGACACAAAAACGCTCCTTCTGCACTCAGACCACATCTCTCCGCAATGCAAGTCCACAACACTGTGCACATATTAATGAATACTAATAAACATAAACAGCTTCTGTTTGATATCTTCTCAACCAGAGACATGACAATGATCTGAACAAACAGCCACACATGAATACGAATGCAAAAATCAAACGTCTAACCGGCAGTTCACTGCCTGACGCTTTGAGTTTGTTGACAACCCCCCACATGTGACTCGACACCCTATAACCTCCTCCTCCACTGGACAGCACCAGGCTTCTAAACTTTCTCTCACTGCAGTTAACCAGGCGCCTCCACTGCACGCTCCAGCCAAGCACCACAAATCCCAGACATCCACATTCTTGTCATTTAACTTGTATTTCTTTCCGTCTGGCGTTGGCGGGCTCAGTTCTCAGCACATTCACACAGGCACTAAAGCCACTGGAGTGCCCTGCCTCGTCCCCACGCTTCCCCATGCTTCCCCACGCTCACCCAAACCAGCGAGGAGCAGGAGGGACTCACCGTAGGGCTTGCCCGGAGTATCCTCGCTGTCAGTGTCCTGGACTGGCAGGAGCAGAGTCTGGTAAGGGTTGCTGTCTGGAGGGGCCGCTCTGTCCTTGCCCCGCAGCTCCGACGCACTCATCTCCCTGCACAACGAAAGTAAGGGCTTTCTCAGATGCCCAGTAATCATTGGATCCTGGAGGGAGCAGGAGACCCAGGTGGGAAAGGAAAATGTGGCTAGCTTTGGCGTACGCTCTCCCTCCCTCTCTCTCTCTCTCTCCCTCTCTCTCTCTCCCTCTCTCTCTCACTCTCCCTCTCTCTCTCCCTCCCTCTCTCTCTCTCTCTCGCTCTCTCTCTCTCGCTCACTCACTCACTCACTCACTCACCCCCACCCCCCTCTCGCTCTCTTATCTGGCGCTGATGCCACTCGTGCCGTTATAACTGAAGAGCTAAGAGCTATTACAGATGGCACCAGCTTTCCATCTCTTCCCGACCCTGATCCTGCAGGCAGACCTGGCATTAACATACATACAGTGCAGAGTCGCGATCTCTCTGTTATATTTTACACTCGCACAAACTCTTAAACACGCGTGGAAATTACAAGCACCGTGTATATATAGCTGGCAATGAACGTGTGATTGATTGATAGATGGGATGCCTTGAGATGCCCACAGGAAGTTGAACTTTAAAAAAAAAAAAATGCATTCGCTGAACAGGAAAGACGAACACAGTAGACAGAAAATCAAAGTTTTCTCAGCTGATATGGGAAAGATTGTTCCACTCTTCTAAGACGTTAGATTCCTTGTGCAGTATTGAAATGCCATAAAAAGCAGGTGTGGCTGAGTATGTTCTAACATTCACAGAATTTTTAAAAAATGAAATTATATGGATTGACGGAAAGCATTTAAAAATATTTGCTCGTCACCAAATCTGCCGCCATTCTTTTCCAAACACAATCACTAAAGGAATCAAGAAAGCAACAAGATCCGGAGAGCAGATGAAAGCGGCGCTTTCTGAAAGCGTCGCTCCACTCCAGCAGTAACCTAGAAAGAAAACTTATCGTACATGAAGCGGTAGGGTAAAAAAAATCAGGAGCACCTTCCCTTGAGGTTGTCAATAGGTTTCAAACCAACCATAATTCACCTCTGAAACCATGCACTGAAGATCTCATCCTCAATTTATTCTCCATTCCGAGTCCACAGACCGAAATGTCTCCCTGTCACAGTAGAGCAAACGCAGGACGGGGGGTGACGAGAATTCCCCCCTGCTCATGCTCCGTTATTTATTGAGAAGTTTCTGCCTAAATGGACCTGAGTGGGGGGGACAGTTGACTAGCGCCTGGGGGAGAGATTGCGATTGACGTTCCCACTGTCCGCCTGTCCCCCAATTTTCTCTCCAGCGCTGATGGAAGCACACCAGCTGGGTCTTCTTAATCGTTCATGGGGGGCCTCTGATATGACACGTGATAATCTATGAAAATGTTAATCGATATAAATCGTTTAGCATGTCATCAAATGCACCGCAGCAGATCGATACTCATATCCCAGCGAGCGATCTTGCCTGTCATCAGGGCTTCATTTACGGAGCACTTAAAAATTAGAGGGGACACATCGTTGCGCCCCTCTTCCCCCACATTAGGTCTCTACGTAGGCCCAGCTGCACTTAATGTTCATTCAGTACCCCTCTGAATTCTCTCCTTTGAATAGCCTGATAGGTCCACTGGAGGGCAAAATTAATGCCTAATTGAATCTCGCTGTCATCAAAATAATCAATAGTTTTTTATTATTTATTCTTTACAGTCTGTTGACTGTTGGAAAGCTCAGAGAGACAGGGAAAAGTGTTGGGCGGTTTCAAGCACGCCATCATTTAACAATGCAATTTTCACTGGGGCGTCAGGGATTGAAAGACGTATGCTAAAACAAAATAATAACCAAAGGAAGGTTAAAGAAAGAGTAATATCGTTTTATTTGTTTTTGCCGGCGGTTACAAAAAAGAACAAATAAAAACCAATTGCAGTAAATCCAGTTCCATATAAGGACAGACTTCTCTCCCCATCTTCCACCTCTCCGTTATTCTGTTCCTTACCTTTTTGTTCTTCAAGGATTTATCATATCAAGAGCACAGTGTTGCTTTTATAATGTTGGCATTTCCTTTCCTGCCATGTCTAAACAATTGGAGGGGATGCAGTCTCTGCTATCACCTTTAATCTAACTTTCAGGTTAAATATCCAGCATGCCAGCCTCGTTCTCTCTCCCATTGTTAATTATGTTAATGATGTTAATGATGTTAATAAAACACCGTTCCCTGGGCTGCATTGAAGCCATGCCCAGGTCGCGTATTGCAGAGTAAAGTGTGTAGGGCTTTGTAAATGCTACTGCTGCTGCTGCTGCTGCTGCTGCTGCTGCTACTGCTGCTGCTACTGCTGCTGCTGCTGCTGCTACTGCTGCTGCTACTGCTGCTGCTGCTACTGCTACTGCTGCTGCTACTGCTACTGCTGCTGCTACTGCTGCTGCTGCTGCTGCTACTGCTGCTGCTGCTACTGCTGCTGCTGCTGCTACTGCTGCTGCTGCTACTGCTACTGCTGCTGCTACTGCTACTGCTGCTGCTACTGCTGCTGCTACTGCTGCTGCTGCTGCTGCTACTGCTGCTGCTACTGCTGCTGCTGCTGCTGCTGCTGCTACTGCTGCTGCTACTACTGCTACAGCTACTGCTGCTGCTACTGCTGCTGCTGCTGCTGCTACGACAACAACTTTCATGCAGTTTTTTGGCTGTTTTAATAATGCAAATATATTAGTGGTATTATCGTCATGATCGTAATAACAAATAATGAAAGTGTAGCTTTTAGGGTCAACATTAGAGTCATAAAGTGGGTAATAGTCATAAGAGCTATATTGTTGACAATACCAGAAACTCTATACCCGTTAGTCATTACTGCAACTACCACTTTTCAAATTGAATTAAATGCAATATGACCTTTATTTTCATAACATATTTACCTTATAAATAAATATCACTTTATTTTATATTCTCCCTATTGTGAGGCTGAGTCTCAGCATCTGCCTGTCTATGCCTACATATTCTACGTTTATATTATTTCATCAAAACCAATCTTCAGTGGAATGTGCACATAACCTTCACATTCTTGTTATCGACAGCAGGCTAACTTTGAGATCACATTAAGAATGATCTCGGGAGGACATCCAGGAAATATTTCTCTTTGGTCCTGTTGTTTGGGATAACTTGACAGAAGCTGAAGCTGAAAGTAAAGAGAGAAGTGGTGGATGGAGCTCTTCAGTCAACACTGGCGCTAAAATCCAGAGCCAGCTCTGATTGGTCAGCACCATGTGGGGAGACATCCGCTCTCACACACACACACGCGCACACACACACATACACAGTCCGCTCTGCAAACACGCACACACACACACACACATACACACACACATACACAGTCCGCTCTGCAAACACGCAGACACACACACACACACACACACACACTCCGCTCTGCAAACACACACACACACACTCCGCTCTGCAAACACGCACACACACACACACACACACACACACACACACACACACACACACACACTCCGCACTGCAAACACGCGCACACATATTTGCACCATGGATCGACTGTAATGGTGTTAACACCAACATCCAATCATAAAAGTTGGGTCTCTGATGCGTAAGCTTAATTTACGTTTCATTTCCACATGACAAAGTAATTCTAGCAATCATTGTGGTGTAAAAGCAATTGAGCCAGGGCATTCTCAGTCTAAACTCTCGAAACTGATGAGCAAGATTTGTCGCCCCCCATAGGGTAGGAAGATGTACATCTTTGCCCCCTTTTTTCCTCTTTACAGTAAGTCCTGTGTCAAGCCATTCTCTTTTGAAACTGGACCAATGCATGTTAGAGAATTGTCTAAAGTTAGACTGTTTCTCGTTATGGACCAATGCATGTTAGAGAATTGTCTAAAGTTAGACTGTTTCTCGTTATGGACCAATGCATGTTAGAGAATTGTCTAAAGTTAGACTGTTTCTCGTTATGGACCAATGCACGTTAGAGAATTGTCTAAAGTTAGACTGTTTCTCGTTATGGACCAATGCACGTTAGACAATTGTCTGGAGTTAGACTATTTCTCGTTATCCGTTTTGTTTTCTTTAGAAGTTGTGTCGTAAAGCTACCACGTGCGGAGTTTTCACGGGACTAAAAATAATTTTAGAGAACTTCATGACTACGACTTACTTGATTTCTCTCTCTCGAAATCCGAAATCGCAGGCGGCATGCTTTACTAACGCTAAATGTTTGCGGCACACAGCCTGGAGGTCCGCCCTCAGGCAACCCTGGGGACATGCACCCCAACAGCTAGGACCTCATTCCCTGGGAGCCGCCCGTCTGATTTACTCTCCGTGGGCTACACAGCTCGCTCAAAAGCTTGAAACGCAGATAAGAGGTGACTGCACTGCCAGCCTACAGGCGCCTGGGAGGTCGGTAGGGCTCGCCTGTTAGCGACCAGTCGAAAGACACCCTGAGATTTAAACCACACCCGCATGGCTAAAGATCATCGTCTCACGAACCGCCATGACGACCGACGCAAAGTTTGGTACGCGGACACCTCGTCATAGCGCCTTCCAAAATTCCCCATGTTTCTTATGAAACTGTTCAAATGTTGACACGTGTTGCATGTAAGTGGCAATGGCCATGGGTCTCTTATCTGAGCATGTGCCACAGCTGTGATGCACAACATTAAACGGTGGGTTATTCCAAGGTAGTCTTCACACCATTCAGTGAAGAGGGTCGTTTCAGGCACTTAATGTTTGAAGTTACTCCTTTTCTGCAACCACACAATATTTTGGCTCCCTGACCACCCCCGGAAATCAAATTGTCCCCACAGAAGCTTTAGAACCAGCAGCACGTTGAAAAAAAACCTTCCTACCTCTGGTCTTTTAAAACCCCTGTCTTAAAAATCTTTTTGAAGCCAGAGATCCATATAAGCCAGCAGGCACACTTCAGATAAATATATATTAAAGCATCGATTGGAGAGGAAAGTGAGAATTCTTTTTTTTTTCACCCCATCGACCAACCCCCCCTAAACCTGACCTTCTGGAGCATCAAAGCCCACATCGAACTAATCTGACCCCTGTATTAGAAGCCGGGTAGTGTTGTGGAGAGAAACACACAAACAACGCCCTTACAGTCCACGCAGTCCCCTTGTAGATGTGTAATAGAAAAGTGTCAGAAACGTTCCTAGAGAGAACCCTGCAGGCAGTGGGCCCCTCCCCGCTGCGATCCGCTTGTAAGACCCCGCCCCCCTTCGTGAGGAGTGTTGCCTGCTGATTGGACAGGGCGCTACGGCCCCAGTGCCAATCTGAGGCCTGACACCTACTCCAGGGGAAATGAGCCTTCTCTAGGCTAAATGCGTCAGCCCATCTTGCTGAATATGTGACAGGTTAGGCCAAAGGCCCCCTTTTTGTGAAGGGGTTCCGTAACATGCTCGCCCAAATTAAGAGGTCACATCTCACTGATATCGAGGAAAAGAAGAAAAAAAGATAAAACCATCTACACAGATCTCTCTGAACTTTTTTTTGATCAGATTTAATCCCCTGCAGAAGTTCCAACCTGTCCATTTTGCCCCAATCTATGTAGTTTAGGGACAAGCTTATGATTTCAAATACCCAAAAAGACAGCGTTTCTTGTTTTGTATCCTCTCACCCCAACACCATAGGTCACGTCACTTATATTATACACGAGAGTCACAAAAGCCACGGGGGGAAATCAAAAAAAATCTAATAAGGAACAAAGTCCCAGCAATGGTCAGAGACCATTGTCCCAATGTGTTCGACAAGGTTTCCTAATTCTGCTGGTGTTCTTCGGCACCAACATCCATTTCGACATCCTGCAGTCAGGAGATTATTCAAAATCAATACTGCCATCCAGAAAATGGGGCTTGACAGCAGGAAAAAAAATAACCCTGACTGCTCTCTCAAATAAACAAAAAAAAAGGAGCTTTCAAAGAGCCGGGTTCTGGAGCAATAGGGAGACTGGAATGAAACTATTTTTACCCTCCAACATGACTGACACTGCAGATTAGCGATGATCCCGGAGAGACACGCGTCGCCAAAGGGGTTCTCCTCAAAGTCAACTTTCCCCAACATCCTCCTGGGAAATGCGCTGCACGTGTGCGTTCCCATGAAAGGTGTGAAAATCTGATTTCCCAAAAAGGATCAGTAACTCCCTGTGAAGGAAAGAGCTGGGATCAATAGATCTTTGCTAAGTAGATTGTAAAGGGGGGGGGGGGGGGGATAACATATACCTTCAGAGAGAGGAGCATTATTCAGGATCCTCTGGAAGAGATAAATGAAAGGAATGTCATTCCTTTAGCAACCACTTTCACCAGAGCCACGTTATTGCCGCGCTAAAGTCAGCTTAATGAATACCGCAGCCGTTCAGCCAGCCCGGCGGCGGAAACCCCACACATCCACGTCAGCGCCCCCCACGGGCTAGAGGTAGGAGTGCTCAGATATAGCGCCGTGTGTCTGCACGCACAGACGAGACAGCGGCTGATATTTCTATCACCGTGTTTGGCGTTCAGTCACTGTACCACTCCAATTAGGTTAAATTTATCACTTCATTGGTTTTTATGACAGCAGAGAGTGTTAGTCATTTACTGTGTAATATATACTAATTGCCAAGGAAGGTTTCTGAGCTGAATCTACTGCTGGCACTTGGTAATTAGAATTGAAGCGAAAACCCTATATAACAAGCAACATAAACCATTTTCTCATGTTCAGAGGCAATCTAAATGCCTGATGCCAGCCCACACAAATTCTAATTAAATAGAAATTGCGTATTGTATTTGGTTTCTGCTAAAACAAATCACATTTCTCTCGATACCTACACAAATGACAGCTCAGTTAATGATTAAGCGGGCAGCTTATAATCCTAAACTGCTGTTCTCTCACTGAAGCGCGCCAACATTAACACAACATTATACCAAAACTTTGCATCAGGTTAACATTTTCATTGGAACGCCACAGTTTTTCTGCACATCTTCATCACAGACGAGCGTTCGGACGAGAACAATCTTGTGGGTAAATGTATTGGCTTGTCTGCGTTATGCTGGAAGTCTTTTGTTTCTGGACATTCAGAGAAATGTAGTTCAGTCAGAGAAACGTGGCATCCTTCTCATTCATCAACCTTTTGTGTGTCCTGTCATGATTAGGCACGATGATTCCGCACGATTAATTAAACCTGAAATGAAAACTGAAGAAAATGGTGATCATAGCCTAATGTTATAATGCCCAACCAGACTGCATTACAGCATCATGTTACCATGGTGAGGAATGGTTTCACTGTGAAATAGGTATCCCTCTCACCTACGTATGACCTTTACATGTTCACTGCCCCGTGTGCAACATCACTGCATTCACAGCCAGGCACCAGGTGATCGCGCTCAGTATTACTGTTGAGGGTCACAACGCGCCAAAAACACAGACATAACCAGGAAGCAACATAACATAACCTCTTCCTTTCAAAGCAGGAATGGGATCTGATGAACAGTACATGCGATGAAATCCAAGGCACAAAACACAGGCTTAACCAGAAAGCAACATAACATAACCTCTTCCTTTCAAAGCAGGAATGGGATCTGATGAACAGTACATGCGATTAAATCCAAGGCACAAAACACAGGCTTAATTAAATCCTCGCAAATGCTAAATCTGGCATCCCTTCCACACCTTCGGTCCGTGAGCAGGTGGGAAACGATCGAGCACCACACCTGGCGCATGCTCTGCATTTAGCTGCAGGTAATCCGTGTCTTCCTGAGTACTGTGCTCAGCGTGAGCGTAATTACCGAATAACGAAACCGCTGCTACGTGTTCATGGGTGGGTTAGATCAACCTCTAAACATGTCGCTTCCTGATTTGCATCAATGAGCATGCAATGAGCCGCACAGAAAACGTCACATTTGCTGACATGGTGAGAAAATTCCCCAACGATTTTCTAGGCTTTTACCGTGGATGTCAGATTCTGATTTATATCATGGCATTAAAACGGGAGCTGAGGAATAAGTTGGGGGTGACAACAGGCTGACACACACCTGAGTTTAAACACACACCTCCCTCCTTTCCACCTTTTTTCTCCTCTGTTTTCAACACATCAGCACGGAGTATCGATCCGGTCCGAATCACTTGGATGTGAAGTAAATGTACTGATTGTTTTCTCAGCAGGTTCTTCTCCTTGGAACACCGACGGGTGGGCCACGGAGCCGAGGAAAGGCGCAGGCCCATGCCGGGACAGATCGGCAGCCCGGAGACTCCATCGACCGGCAGGGTTGGTTGCGCTCAGGGGGACACCATTGCGTGTGAAAAGACATTTCCCTTTCCCCATTCACCTTAAAGCTTGTGGTGGCCAGGTATGCACAAGGAGGTTCATTTAAAGAGCCTCAGATAATCTTTTCTGGCTTATACTAACGAAAGTCAAGTCGTTCTGAAAGTCAAGTCGTTCTGAAAGTCAAGTCGTTCTGAAATAAACAGACGGGGCTGGGGGTGCTGTAGCTAGCTGAAATCTCTTTGCTCTGGGTGGGTCCCGGGGTTACTGCTCTATTGGCTGGTGAGAGGGTCCCTGTGTTACTGCTCTATTGGCTGGTGAGTGGGTCCCTGTGTTACTG
>JAOYSI010009973.1:0-21260 GCA_025775065.1 Hiodon alosoides
ACCCCCTGCCTGATCCAAAGCCATGATCTCATTGTGGTACTGTCGATCCAGAGGGCTCTGACATACTGACTGTGTTCAGTCCATATGTTGTATATCAACCTTTTTTAAAATACTGCACTCACTGAATGTTGATAGAAACAGCATGACTTCTGTGTCTGGGTTGCTTTTTGCTAGAAGATCTGGCATTGATAATAAACATGTTTTTGAGAAGTCTTGCCAAATCAGCGATTACGTCAAACATCCCCTTTCACCGGTAAGTAACGTTAATTGGAGAAACAGTATTCAGCTATTACGGTTTTATGACGGTGCAAATACTGTCACTGTTTAATTTCCTTATATGTGCAAGCTGCCCAGTCTATAGCAAGCATATGAATCTTGCAAGTGCCAATTAACTCGCTAGCTAGCTGACAATAGCAGGGCAGGCAATGGAGACTAATGTTTGCTGAAAAAATCGTAATCCTGAATATTATTTCTCCAATTACCGGTGAAAAGGAGGTTTGCAACCCTGGCACGGTAGTCATCCTGTTTCTATCAACAGTCTATGGGGTCAGTATTTTAAAATATTTTTGTTAGGAATCGAATGAATACAACGTGAGACTGCGGCGGCATAATAATAGAAAAATGTTTGATGAACCTGTTTTTGTGCAGGTTAACACAAATGCGATTTTGTTATTTTTGCAAATTTGTAATTCGATAATTTGCTAACTAAATATAAACACATGCCAACAAGGTACTATTGTAACTACTTTTTACTATTGTAGAATGTTAATACGTTCTGTTTGTCTAAATAAGTAACACAAAATTAGGCTAATTAACACAAACAATTAAAAACATACAGATTAATAATGCACAAGCAGCTGTACCCAAAAAACAGATAACTGTGCCCCGTCTGGTTATATTTAATAGTTACATGAGTACCCGATATATACCTTTCTTGGCTGTCTGTCCAAACCTCGGGTGAGAACACGTTGGCCTTTGGTGTCCCTCTCTTTTCTCTGTTTGGCGCAGCTTTTTAAATGGCGTGCTCTGTACCCTTACTCTATGGCTCAGCTCTTTCCTTGGAGTCATTTCTCCTGGTCTGTGTGCTCTTCCTCTCTCAGGAGTTCTTCTCGTTGTCCTGGTCGTGTGTGATGATGTCTCACAAGGGGGGCATTGCACGGTCATGCAGCATTCTGGCAGCTGGAGGGAAGAAGGGAGTGGTGAAGCTCATCCACCCCAGGGCCAATACGGCCTACGGGGAGTTCCGAGCCAGCCGGCGCGCCTTGTCCTCCTTGCGCTTCAACCCCTGGCAACCCAGCTTTCTGTTCAGTGAGTACCGGCATTGCCGATGGCCCGGTTCTGTTGTCAGCCCTTTACTCGCCATTCGCTTTTAACAACACCGCTTCAACCGCCGACCTTTTCCAGCCGGATCATACGACAATAAGATAGTGATGTGGGACATCGGTGGTGTGGACAGTGACTACAACTTCAAAGTCAGGTTGGTACCCTTTGATAAGTCAGTATGAGGGTCGTCTATTTGCTGTAAACTGTCAGGGAGTGGTTCAGGGAAATTGGTCCTTGGATGGAAGTAGTACTCTGTCCTCACTGCTGGGTCAGACTCTGCTCTTCTCTGTACCTCTCTTACAGCCAGCTCCTCATCCTGGAGACCAGCTCTACGCCCCTGCACCTTGGCCTGCCGCCGTCCAGTCCGGATACACGTTTGCTGGCCGCCTGCGACGGGGGTCTCTACTGTTTCAACATCCAGCTCAGTAAGAACATACTCAGGAGGTGAGTACGAGAGGGTTGTTTCTTACCCTTTTTGTTATTTATACGGATTAACCTGTGTGGTGTTTGAAGGGTTGTATTGTGTTTTGAAGGAAGAATTGGTTTGTATTTGAGGTTGTCGGGAAATATTATAATCAGTCTGTATGTTTTTTTTAGGTCAGAGGAAATGGAGATCATATTTCCTGCTTATGGAAAAGAGGACCAAGATAACAATTACCGCACCATTGATGGTTTGAGCTTCCTCACTGACGATATTGTGGGTGAGTTAGTTCTATAAATTGCCCCTTTGCTTTGTAGTGAGTGTTTTCTTATGTGAATCCATGATCAATACTGTTGACGTGGTCTGTTCCCAGTATGGTGGGTATGCCTGTTGTGTTAGTGCTGTTCCTTTAATAAAATATAAGTGAAATCATGATGGTATCATGGTGGTTATAACTGAGGATAGTGGGTAACTAGAACACAAATTAATCAGTTTGTATATATGTTGTGGTTGTTGATAAATTATCTTTACTACTAATACTATAAAGCCCTTTATTACTCATTACCTTTTATTAGTTTTTAAATCAAAATGTCTTTTTCTGTCTTATTTGTATAAATATGTAATGTCCATTTGAATTTGAGCCTGCTTGTCACTATAGTAAAAGTGCCAATTACGTCCACCCTTCCACAGCATCGAAAAGCCACAATCAAGGTTCCATATATCTGTGGAGCTGGGGTCGTACCCAGGCCTCTCGTGCAAACAAAAAGAAGGTATCGGCAGTGATCCTGGCTGAGCTGCAGTGGTCCAGCACAGATGTTCCCTATCTGTCTCTCAGCACCTGTCCAGGTGAAGGATGAATCCTCATGGAGACTTTAACCTATGTTGTCTTATCGGGTTTTTAGAGCTTGCTGTTTGGTTTCCTTGAGTGTCTCTCTCATTCCTAATGGTGATGAATTGCATTTATATAACACCTTTATATTGCCACAATGATCTCAAAGCGCTTTACGGTAAAAGGGGGGGACTCGCCTCAACCCACTACCAACGTGTAGCATTCCTAATCTGTGTCCCCTAGGTGAGAACTATGTTGTGTGTGGGGATGAGAACGGTAGTCTTTGGACATACCACATCACGGACCTCCTCAAGCCTGGAGTCAAAAATGGAAAAATGACCCCCCCTACAGAGGTACGGCAAACATCCTTTTTGTTTTGTAGGATTAAATATCGGGACATTACGTCTCACTTGAAGCTTAGCAACGAAAAGTGTTTATTTTCTATTTTTTAACATCATTGAATTTCATCCAACACATTTGACTCTATAACCACAGGTATGTTCTAATGTTTTAATTTTGTTGTGGCAGATTCTGCAGTGGCCTTCCCCTGTCCTGAAGGGACATGGGGCTGTGGAGGGGCCCTCTATCAACAACGTTACCATGGACCCTGAGCTGCATTACCTGGTGGCGCTAAGTGACAAGAACATGGTTGTAGTGTGGAAGAGAGTGTAGCTCTGTTGAGAGTAGCCTGCGACTACCTTTGTCTCAGACTGCTGTTCCCATTGGGCAGGACGCTCAGTGAGCATCTGAACTACCGTGGGGATTTCGGTGTCAATGACCAATGTTTACATTGGAGGACATGGTTAGAAGGTTTGAGGATCTGTTTTTGAAGAATCCTTTTCTTTTATTGTTTTTATTTTTTAACAACAGTTTTTGCATTTTTTTTCCGTGTAAGGTTTTGGGTTTGTAATCTATGGTGAATATGTGTGGGGTGGAGGGGATGTTTGCGTTGTTAACTATTCACACACCAACTAAAAATATTCTTGACCATCTAAAGTGACCCATTTCACAAAGCTTAAATAATGAGCAAAAATACAGGTTTCATTTGAAGAGGTTTAAACTCTTGCTGGACTCTTTACAATGGTAACACATCCAAGACTGTATGCATAAAAGAGTACGTATCTCCTGCCAATTAGCTTAAATCTCTGTAATGAAAGGAAGCCATTACCTTTTGTGAGAGGTCCAGCTGACATTGAAACCAGTTTTGGTAGGAAAGCCAAAACCTCAAACAGGTTATTTAATGTAAGACAAGATCTCGGGTTCTTCAAAGACTAGCTTTATGAGCATTATCACTTCTCAGCTGCTTTTTTACCTTGGGCTACCCTACCTTATCAGGCCATACTAATCCAACGTTTCTTGTTGAAGCTTTCTGCAATATATATAAATATTCAGCAATATTTAATACCATCTGTGAAAGAGTTATAAATTTAATTGCTGTAATTGTAATTTAATTGTTGATTTTTATTTTATTGTAAACCAGGTCCACTTTAAATCTGATGGTGTTCTTTATTTCAGTCAAGATTTGGATTGAATGACAATCCCATCATAATACTCTCAATATCCCTAACATGCCCACATAATTGTCTCACTATATATTTTTTGGTTCTGCACATTGTACAACCTCTCCTTGTCCAAAAGGATGTTATGGAGCCATATTTCTTATTTTAGAATATGAAAAGTAAAAAAAAATCTTCCCTGTTTGCATGACTTCAAGTCCCCATATTTAAAAAAAGAAGTTTTTTTAAAGCAGCTCAAAAATTCTTGATAATGCTGAGAATAAAATGTTTCGAACAATGTCAGCACAGGTGGCAGCTTACATCTGTGACTAATAGATTTGGACCAACATATGGGGGGGTTTCCACAAATTTAGAATGTGAAATCAATTTTAAAATATTTTCACTTAAAATAAGACAGTTACTGAGTAGATGTGTCTTTCAGAGAAGACCTTTGAGGTTAGGGGTTGCCTATGCACAAGGTACAGAAATATCCATGAAAACTCGCCTCTTGTTCCATTGTAATGCAAAATCTATCTGCGTCCTCTGGTTCATAGACTATAATTTACTTCATTCAGGTCATAAATGTTGTGTTCTTATATTGTTTGTGAAATATATTACACTACAGCCACCAGTTTTTGTTTGGAACTTTTGTTCAAATCTGTCAGTGAACAGTTCCGCACCAGTCAAGCAGAGGCTTTTCCGGGGTCGTTATCTAAAGGTGTGTGTTAAATTAAATTCTGTTCTCATCGTAAGGCATTCCGTTTGTAATCAACGCAATAGTGTAAATCAATAATTTGACGTCTTTTGAAATAATAAAAACCAATAATAAATAATTATCAAAATATTGGTTTCGTTGTAGTCTTTTCTTTAACTTTTTCTGTATATTATCTTAATATTCATTGGCTACGGATACGTATTAATTTTCGTGTAATTTAAGAAATAGCCTATGTGATAAAGCCGTCAATTGCAAACTATTTTAAAGTTACACCACAATTTATCTTGCAATACGTCGGTTTAAGAAAAGATGAATTGGTTGTTTGTATTTTTGTCCTGTCCCGTACTGCATACATATGCAAACTTAGAGTTAATGAGAAACGTAATTGTTTTAATACGTAATCCTTTGCTTACGGTGGACTGACGTACAAAACAAAGTGGCCGGAGCACTTCCGTTGAGGGTTCGCTCAAATGCAGGGTCTTTCTGTTAATGCCGCTGTCCTGTCGGTTTTTGATTGCTTTTTATTTGTTGTCATGTTTTCCACTTTTCCTATTAGTTTTCGTGCTTTTAATTTTGTTTTGTGCCTTGTGTGTTGTTTTCATGTTTTCTAAATTTGTTTGAATGTTTTGTGACTTTTTATTTGACGTTTTGCTTTGCACTTCATTGGCCAATTTAAGGGTACGACGTAGCCTTCGATCCACTTTTGTCTTAGCATTGTTCATTTTGTCCCATAACAACAGTTGGTGATGGGGTGTGGCAATATAGCTTTATCACTCCGCCTCTCTAGCGTACGATTGGATAAGCTGTTTCGTATAAACACTTTTATGGAGGCCATACTTTATATAGCGGTCTTCTTGTATGAGACAGTACTTGATAGTATTACGTGAGTATTGTATTCGTTAAAAACATGTCTTGATGAAGCTACCGTTTAAAACCATCTGAAGATAAAAGGGTACACGAAAAAGTATAAAGAAGAACGAAAAATGCGGCGGAGGGTGACAGTCAGAGCACTTAAGCTGCTGGGCTGTAGTACAGTTACTAGCCCCGGAGTGACCAAAATTTTGTCGTCTCCCATCTCAAGAAACATCAACCCTATTTACACAGTGGAAGATGGTTTTAACGAAAGATTCCGGTCTACATCATCGATGCAGGGATATACTGAACTAGCGCGGGAGAGGTCTAAAACAGTTACTTCTTTTTACAATCAGTCTGCAATTGATGTATCTGCGGAAAAGGTATTTGTATTTTCGAAATTTTATTTTCAAAGCGGCAATGCGTACTAAATATGAACCTGTTTAGAGGACCCTGACGAGATCACCATGTATTAGTTATGATTGCACATATATCCTTCAAGATGACTAAGACTTACTGTTACCTATGCGTTGTGCATTTCCTATTCTAGGCTTTGCAACAAACTAACTATTCTCGGCTGCCGAAAGGCCGTTACGAATTTTAGCCAGTTCTTTATTTTGTTAGCTGATGCTTAAGAAACATTTTCCTTTTTAAAAAAACGTATTGCATCATTAAGATGTGACAGAAATGCAAATTTGATTTGCTAGCTATATTTGATAAACCAACTATCGGCTTTCGATTTATACATTTAACGAAAACTCTTTTAAATATATAAAATGATGGTAATAATATTCAATTAAATAATTAAGCTACAGCTGACCGTATAATAAGCCAGGCAGTTTGCTTGGTGTACTACTGTCGAGGGTCTTTCTCTTCGCTTTCAATTTAACGTTCAGCAGCCAGCATCTAACCTACTTAAAATGGCGATAAAATGTGTTCTATTTGTTGGGTCTTTCTCAACTAGATACAAAAGGTATCTGAAAACTGCTAGCTAATTACTTGACCACCGTTGCGTGACCGTTCTACCCTACGTTAAAACCTCACGCATTCAATCAGGTCAAAGCAAGGTCAGAAACGAGACCGATTAGGCTAAAAGATGGCTATCTTTGTGGTTGAAGTACTTTCGAAGACGGCTAATAACTACCCAATAAAATGGTAAATTATGTTCTATATGACGCGTGTGTGATACACATTAAAATAACATCAAATTGATCATAAATGTAGTGTAGATAGGGCATACCAAGGCCCATTATCAGCAACCATCTGTGTTCCAAAGGCACGCTGTGTTTGCTAATCCAAGTTTATCATTTTAAAAGGATAATTGATCATTAGAAAACCATTTTGCAATTATGTAAGCTCAGCTGAAAACTGCACAACTGGCAGCTTCATTAAATAGTACCCGCAAAACAGCAGTCAAAACTCGTCTGTCCATAACACTTTTTTCCAGTCTTCCTCTGTCTAGTGTCTAAATCTTGTCTTTTTAATGGCTTTTTCCTTTGCAACTCTGCCTAGAAGGCCAGCATCCCGTTGCCTCTTCACCGTTGATGTTGAGACTGGTGTTTTGCAGGTCCTATTTAATGAAGCTGCCAGTTGAGGATCTGTGAGGAGGCCTTTTCTCAAACTAGGCACTCTAATGTATTTGTCCTTCTCAGTTTTGCACCGGGGCCTCCCACTCCTCTTTCTATTTCGGTTAGAGCCAGTTTGCGCTGTCCTGTGAAGGTAGTAGTACAATAGCGCTGTATGAGAGCTTCAGTTTCTTGGCAATTTCTTTCATGGACTAGCCTTCATTTCTCAGAACAAGAATAGACTGATAAGTTTCAGAAGAAAGTTCTTTGTTTCTGGCCATTTTGAGTCTGTAATCAAACTCACAATTGCTGATGCTCCAGATACTCGACTAGTCTAAAGAAGGCCAGTTTTATTGCTTCTTTAATTAACTCAACACTTTTCAGCTGTGCTAACATAATTGCAAAAGGGTTTTCTAATGATCATTTAAGCTTTAGTCATTTACACTGTGTTTCTGATCAATTTAATGTTATTTTTAATGGAAAAAATTAGCTCTTCTTTCAAAAACAAGGACCCCAAATTTTTGAATGGTAGTGCGTCTCTCTAAATCACTGTTTTTCTTTAACTTGATATCTGAAGACAAACTCCATGGATTTTATTCAAATTTAGCACAAATATACTTTGGAGGGGCCTTTAGTTGGCCCCTACATGTGGCCTAAATTTAAACTTGACCATTTTAAAAGTTATTGTTTAAGTGGCATCTTGAGAAGATTTTATGGTTTAAAGACCTTACAGATACGATGTATTAGGATCCACCTGAGTTAAAATGAAAAATTGATTTTGGTGACAATTGCCTAACTTTGTTATTATTACCTTTTTATTATTGCTTCTTGTTTCACATTCACTTTCACAACTGTCATGCTTCCAGGTTGACCCCACATAAAAATCAACACTATCTCACATTAGTGCCTCTTATCAGTATCAGTCAGTCAGTAAAAGTTTGTCATGTGTTCCCTCTCCAGGCCTCTGTCAGGCTAACACCAGCCACGCTGCTGTATGCTGGGAAGTCCCCCGATGGACAGCATGTGCTGGTAATTTTTTCTGTTTTAAATTTTTTTATTTCTTTACTCAATTTATGAATCGCATAGTAACAAATAATTAAATGCTTGTCATGTCTGTGATTCTTTTAGAGTGTCAATATGCGTGGATAAGGGTCGAAGGCTAGGCCTTTCAGTAAATCTATTTATTTGCATTTTTGGGGATTGAGCAAAAATTGAACTTCTTTGTTCTGTACTACTTTAGTAGTTTTGTCGCCTTCATCAAAACAAAATGCTGTGCTATTAATGGTGTTCTTGTATCACGGTTTTGTCAACTGTTCTGCATTTCAGCATTGTGTGTAAATTTAACTGTATAAAGATTTTTATATGGTTATTAGTTATTGTATCTTATGGAAAATAATTTGAGTTTAATGGGGACGTCAAAATATCATCTCAATGTATTTTCAAAAATTATGATGTATGTATATCTGCATCTTGTTTTAGGTCCGTGAATAGTAGCTGCTAAGATTTGGGTTGTTTAATTTTTGTTTGGTTTGTGATATTTATGTTGACAAGCCTTTTCTTTGCCTTGCTTCACTCCCAAACTGTTATTCCAAACGGGCAATAATTAAATTTAGCAACACGTATATGAAATGTGCTATTTTAAGCTGTTGACGGTATAGACAAAATGGGTGTCAAAAGCGATGAATGATCAGCATAATGATTACATTGTGACTACAATTAATGAAGGAATGCACATCAGTCATTACACAAAGAAAGTGATCAATATCTAAATCGGGGAGCATTTCAATCCTTTATCAAGGGAAGTTTTAAATGAGAATGTCATAGTCTTTTAGAACCTACCTTTCATAATGCCCCTGGTTAACTGCAATTTGTCCCACTTTTATGTGCAGAGCAGTGGCAAGTACTTACAGAAGGAGCTTCCCGTGCGCATTGCCCATCGCATCAAGGGGTTCCGCAGTCTGCCCTTCATTATCGGCTGTAACCCCACCATCCTGCAAGTGGTGAGTCCAGTAGACCTGAGCCCCATGCACAAATCAACCACTCCCTGAAACCTGCATTTCTACGCCTCTACTACTACTACTACTACGACTTATCTGTTTTGATGCGCGTCAGCCAAACAAATGAGCAAATGCTTAAAATGTTTATAAAAATGGCATTTATACATCTTCTACATTCCCAAGTCTAGTTAATCTTGCATAGTGTCTCTAGGTGAGGAGAGTGAGATAGTTAAGATTGATTGCCTACATGTCTGGGGCACAGGGTCAAATGGTCATGACAGTCTCAGTTAAACATGGACAAGATAACATGGACCGCTTCCCTTGTATCATATTTACTTCCCTGTACATGTGGGGAGTTCTTGGTATTGTTTGTTCTACAAGTCTGTTCTCACTTAATCAACAATGACACAATTTACGGTTGCATTGAGTTATTATGCCAGAACTGGCTCAGAGACTATCAAGTGGTGGATGGGCTTTGTGCCTTATCAATCAAATAATTTTTCGGGTGTAATTTGCAGTAGCAAAGCTTTCACTTGGAGCCTCTGTTGCCACTTGAGAGGGGCCTCTCACTTGAGCAGGAGACAATGGGTTTTTGTTTTATGCTGTACTGCTTTCAGTTAATTTGTTTTCAGATGCATTTTATTTAGGGCTGTCAAACGATTAAAATAATTAATTGTGATTAACAGTATGATTTTTCAGTAGTTAATCGTGATTAATCGCAATTTTTGAATGTGCTCAAATTTGGGCATAATGAATAATTTTCCATTCGAAAAGCAGTGTTTTATGTTAAAGGCATACTGTGTTGTATTGTAATGGAAAGATAGACCCAAGACTTAGGTTGAACTATTACCTAAATCTACCCTCAAACTGTAGCCAGGCTGTGTTGTTCCTGAGAGACAGCAGGTTCTGTTTTTCAGTAATGTTGACGAACACGATTGGCTGAGTTGAAAAGTGGAAGATCAGGTTTTGTCCTCCTGAAACTTTACTCTTACTGTAAGGGGTTCCTGCTGAAATGCAGATTGCCAAAAGTACATGGGGTGAACATGATGGCATGTTGTTGTGTATCGTTGTGCTTTGCTGATAATATGCAGAGTAAACAGATTGTTTAACATAAAAAGCTGGTCCTGCATACCAATTTCTAAAAAAACATTTGTGGTTATCCTTTCTAAATATAAAGTTTGAGGAGACTTGAAGGTTTTATCCTTGTTGTAGGTAAGACTGTTAGAGTGCAAACTTGGATTTAAAAAAAGCCCCACCCTGCTGTTTTCATACCTCTTCATAGAGGTCAGCTGTGCATACTGATAAAGGCCGTGTTATTGTATTCTCCATTGTTCCCCCACAGAGCTTGAGGGTTAAGTGAAATGTTTCTAAAGTCAGCGCCGGCGGCGCTCAAGATATTATTTATAAACTCAACTAAATCCCTACTGGAAAAGGTTTACAATACTATACTGATTAAAAAGGTTCTTGTAAAATAATAATGAAGTTAATAAAAATGCTGTATCATGATACGTTTGCTGTTTGTTAGAGATTACAAATGTGCATGCATTTTTTTGTAATACGTGGATTTATGTATTGGATATTTTTCAGTGTCACATGTTCTGGTGTACTTCTATGTAACTGAATGATTTAAAAGCATTTTGAGCTGCCGTTCCCTTTGGACACCGAAAGAATGTGACCATGTCAGACACATGGCATAGGTTGGGAGGCCTGGAAGAGGGGGCCCAGCATAGCCACGAAACGACCCGATGTCTGAGATCTCTGGAGGGATTTTTAACTCTCACTCCCTGTTCTTCTCTCCTGCAGCACGAGCTCTACATTCGGGCCTACCACATGCTAAGTGATTTCCCGGCCGTGAGTAAAGGGGTGACGAAATGAAAGGGGAGGGTTCATGCTCACTGGTTCAAGTTCAAGGGCTTTCCATATTTAGCCTCAGTCTGCCTGTAACTGGAGAAGTTGTCGCCCTTCCTGTTTCTCCCCCAGTGCCAGTGCGCACTTGAACTAGAACTTTTTTTTTTTCTTGATTATATAGTCTCTTGGCGTGTAGGAGAAATTAGTCATTAATGTTCCAGAACAAAATGTATGCCAAACATAGTTAATGCATCAATAATTTGCTGAACAGATGCCCATATCTATCCAGCTTTTGTTTACACATTTTATGTAATTGTTAGTGCAACAGCGATAAAGGTTCTGTGTACTCAGTTCTATCCCCCTGCTTATTCATAGATGTGTGTTAATTTTCATTTGTTTACGAAATTGCTCACTGTTGTGTTAAGTTCGTTGCAAATTTCACACTCTGCGTGCCGTGCGTTTAGCCTCAAGTCGGCACGACGTACTAAAGTGGTCCGTTTCCATATTGACAATAACCCACCCCGTCAGATCAAGGATCAGGAGACTGAGGCTCAGTACAGCAAGCTGGTGCAACAGCTCCTGGATGATCACAAGGATGTGGTGACCAGGCTGGCGGAGGGCTTCCGGGAGTGTCGCAAGCACATCCAGGTCAGCCGCTGCAAGCTGAAGCACTTCCACTGTTGATTATGTAATTCCCCTCTAGTCTGTGCTGTTCTCTCTCTCTTGGTTTTTGGCACAGTATGTTGCATGAGGTCCTATATAATTTAGCGGCTCCTAACTGAGTGCCAATAGGAATGATGACATTGATCAAATTCCTAATCGGTTATTTTTTTTTTAGGACGAGGGACTGGTTCGCAACTTCCTCGACACCACACTGACGTCTCGCCTGGGTATCCGCATGCTAGCCACACACCACCTCGCCCTGCACGAGGAAAACGTGAGTTGTGTCTGCTGAAAACCTTGTGCTTGTCTTCACTCATGGTAAAAGTTGACTCCTCAGCTTTTAGATCTGCTGGTCATGCCTGATTTGAAACCTTTCATGGTGCAACTTTTTTCAACTGGCAGCACCTTACAAAGGTCTGTAGTTTCTGTGAAACTGTCTGAATGTTCTGTCTCTTTCAAAGATTAAAGAATTATTTTTTTTAAATGCTGAGTCAGACCTGTTTAGTCAAACCCTTGTTCCAGATGCTGTCGTGATGCCAGCATAAGCTTTCAGTCAAACAAAGGGTATAGGAGTTTTGTCAAATCTTGCAGCTTGACTCATTGTTGAAACTTGGGGCCCTTGCCTGTGCAGTTCAGGAGCATTAATGGGCACTCCCGAAGGTCGCGTCAGTTCCGACAAAAACAAATCTCCTTTAGGATGGGTAGCTGCCAAAGTGAGCGAGGGAATATTTTTGTGTGACCCCCTTTCAGGGAGCTCTATATATGTCGTGAGTAATGTCTGCCCAGTTGGATGGCTGCGTGCAAGTTTGCAAAATGAGTAGCTCATAGCCAGAACAATAGAACATCTTTCAATTCAGCTGCCACTTTGATTTAAGGAGTCTGTTCAGTTGGGGCTTAGTTTAATTTTGGTTGTTCCTGCTAAATGTTAATGCTAAAAAGTCCATGCTATAACTTTTTGCGCAATTTCTATCATTTTCTCATTAAAATCTGGAAGCCTGTCCACAGCTGTTGGGGGGAGGGGGGATTCAACGTCTAATGTCAGCCCAAATGAATGTGTTTTTTCACCAGTCTACCCAGGACTGGACATGTTTTCATTATGTGGTCAATAGATGTTTACCTCTTTATGGAACATTTTTACAGTAGAGGAAAGAAGTGAAAAGACTTTTCCCATCGTGAAAGAAGTAATGATTCATCTTTTTAAATTTGGAATGATTTTCCAATGCCCATGGTCCTCTGTTAAATTGGTGTTATCCCATGCATTTTAGTTTTTTGTATTTTAGTTAAGTTTGTAACCCTGCTGTTTAGTGCTGTAATTCTGAATTTATGAGTATTGGAATGTGCTTTACTGAATTAATTCAGTAAAAGCCTCAAATATAATGACCAGATACAGAATTACTTTGGTATGATCTTGTCCAAAGTTTATACATGTTTAAAGTGGAAATAATTTAGTTGCAGCAAATAGGATTCAATCAAAATCTTTAAAAAGCCTGTTTAAAACAAATTCCATTTCTTCTTTCTCTGGTTCTAAGTCAGGGACAGATTCTTAGATAGCACTGTAGAAGTAAAGGCTCTTGAAGAAATGCGTGAATTGTATAGCAGATAGCTATCCAAGGTCAAAGCTACAGAGAACGTTTGTCTTTTCATTCAGCCCGACTTCGTGGGAATCATCTGCAGGAGGCTTTCCCCAAAGAAGATCATCGAGAAGTGGGTGGATTTTGCTCGGTGAGTTGTCCGTCAGTCACCCCCCCCTCCCCTCTCCGGTAGATTCTTCCTATTCATTGAACCGGCCATTTTCTGTGTGACTCTCACTTGAATGGTTTCAAGGTGCTGAAATGTGGGGTTTGTTGAAGCCTGCTGACCAGAGCATAGTTGCAAAAACTTGCAAAGTTGTAAAGAACACTGGCTTATTTGAATTCCTTATTGAGAACTTTCCATGCTGCAGAACGTACTATGACTAAGTAAGTGAGGTTAGCACACCACAGTTCTCAGGGGGAAAAAAGCATCACATGTCTAACAGGAAGTCTAGCTCAGGACTTCAATTATGTGTTTATTCTGTGAGAGCTGGTTGGCCAGTCAGTGATCATAGCAATCCAGATATCCAATAATGTTCCAACTTTCAGTAGTTGTGATGATTCCTCTTCCAATAGGCAGTTGGGTTGCTTGGAAAAACACAAATGTCCTTTTTAACTTTATAAACCAGAAAACCTCTTATTTTGAGGAAGTACTGTGCTATTTCCACCCTTTGCATGTTCTTATACAAGGGGTATGTGTGCCTCTACAATTTGGAGGCTATGAGCAGAAATTTTGGTCCCATCAATTTTTCTCAAAACAATCATTAAGCCCGTTTTCTTTTAGTTTCTTAATGAATCATGAGAGCGTTGGTCCCAGTACTGTGTTGTGGGCCGGTTAGGAAATGTGGAGGAGTTTAAAAAGGTATTTGTAGCCATGGAATGGGCAGCAAAGTTTCCTCTATGTAATTATTGCCCTACTCCGCCACAGTGCTCTACACAAATACATTAGCTTGTCCCTGTAGCATACACACACTCTCTGTGCACTTGTTTTCCCCCTGCTCAAGCTCTTCAGGAATGTGCAGCTGCTGGGTCCTTTTCCTCCTCTCCCCCGTCTCCCTCCCACTCTTGCTCTGACCTACCATTTGCATTTCCAGTGTGCATTAGAACAATGGGGTTAATCTTGAGCCCTGGCACTGGCTCCTGAGTCAGCAGACCTGGCCCAGGCCCTGCATGTAGCCATGGCAGCCATAGCCAAGCCACTAATGTTTGCACTCCCTGATGCTGGTGCTAAGTGCGACTGGCTCATTCACAGATCACTGATCAGACGGATTAAAAGGGGTCATCAGCTCCCTTTAACACAGTGGGGTGATTAGAATCGGGTCTGAGCATATCAACCGAGTGTGTGTATATAGTTGTGTGTGTGTTCTCACCAGCATGTCGTCACCTTGGCAGGCGTCTTTGTGAACACCAGTACGGGAACTCCCCCCGTGTGCGGATCAACGGCCACGTGGCAGCCCGCTTTCCCTTCATCCCCCTCCCCCTGGACTACATCCTGCCGGAGTTGTTGAAGAACGCCATGAGGTACCAGCGTGCTCTGTCCACACATACCTACCGCGCAAAGACTCCAGATGGACGATGTGACACAATTCACTCCCAGTTCATTCCAATGTTAGTATTGTATGATGTTTGTGGGTAACCCTTGTAGAAGTATAGTGACTATGGAGCACGTTTTGTCAAAAACATAATTGTAAAACAATTCTATTTCTGACTGATCTGTCATTTTCTCTCACCCTTTTGTCTTTGGCATACTTGGCTGAGCTAAAGTTAGGTCAGGAGTCACCCTGTTTAGATTTCCATTGAGGCTGGCCAATTTCTGGAAGAACATAAACTGGATGGACATGAAGCCATTCAACCTCACTCCCACCTCCCAATGGGTCCAGCGACCCTGCAGAGACAGCAGAGATAGTGTGGCTGGCCTGGGAACGGGTCCCCTGGTCCCGTCTTTGTGTTCCACCTGCAGGGAACACTGTGTACTTGGCAGGAGGTCCTAGCCTGATTCGTGCTCAGCTGCCCCCTTTTTTGAATAACAGAGGGCTGACTTGAGCCGGCTCGCCATCTCCATCCCCACCAGAATTCGGGACTTTTTAGAACCTGCAGGGGGCATGGGGGTTGCCTCGCTGCTTTCCGATCTGTTTCCTGCTTGAATCCTTGGGCACCACAGCCCACCAAAAACTTCCAGCTGTAACCCCCAGAGGACCCTATTATCCTCTGCCAAGTCTGCGGGTTTTCAGGACTAGGCACTGTTCTTATGAGCATTCTTGTTCTGTCCCTCATTTTCATTAGTCACAGTGGCTCTGAGAAGGCAGAGGCCACAGTTCAGAATCACGAGGTGCAACGAAGAAAGCCTCTGGCCTGTGTTTTTTGTACAATTAGTGTTTTCATCCCCAGGGCCACTATGGAGAGCCACCTGGACACGCCCTACAATGTGCCAGATGTTGTGGTCACCATCGCCAACAACGACACCGACTTTGTCATCCGGTAAGATTCTTTTACTAAGGGCAACCCACGTGGAGACAGTTTAGAGCCACTATTAACTGCAGCTGAACATGTGTCAGGAGCTAAATTAATTGTACTAAATATTGTATGGGTATTTTCAGCACCTTGTATCATTGCATTATTTTAAAGCAATTGATTTGGTATCAATTTTGATCATTGATTTAATAAGAAAAATGCACACCTCTACATATCTCAGTGCAAGAATGTTGTACACATACGCCGATCAGTGCTGCTGCAACTGTTAAAATCTGTTCAAAGTTTAGTCGTAAAATTGCTTCCCTTACATTACATTGCATTACATACACTAATTTGACATTTCTTATTGCATGAGGCCATGCACTCAGTTGAAGGAGTGTTTGATAATGGTATCCCTGTTTGGTTACCATGGCATTAATAAATGGAACTCCTTGATGTTTCGGTCTGCAGTCAGCGCAAATGTGCTATAAATGGATGTTTGCACTGAGCAAATTTGCCTGGCCAAAATGTTTAAGTTGTGTCGAATGGGTTCTGTACTTCTTTGTTTTCCCTTCGTATTTACACTGCTTGGCTGTTTTGTTAGTGACCTTTCTAAGAAGGTTTATTTCTGCCTTTTACGGTTGGAAAAACAGTTGCATCATTCACATGGGACTCCCATTGTAAATGCTGTGATTTGCATCATAGGTGGTTTTTATAATCTTTGGTGCTGTTTTTACAGCATCAGTTTTGGGAAAATGGGACTATGATAGTACTGTGCCTTGTCTTAGATGCCTAAAAAAATTTTTTTCTTTTCGCAGCAGTAGGAGGGGGGGGGGCTTGCTTTGTATACAAAAGGTCACAGAATGCGGATCTGCAGTTTTGCAGGATATCATTTTTATTTTGCTACCATGGTTTAAAGTATCAGCATCCGAAACCAACTGTTCCCTATATGAACACTCAAAATTAGTGTCAATATTTATAAAGAGAGGCACAACGTGTCCGTGTTCCGCTTTTCACACCTCTGAAAGAGGCTCCCCTTTCCCCGCATGGAATTCATCATTACGTGTTCCTCTCCTGCTGGCATGATGACGGGACTCCACCCTAAAACTCAATGATCAGTTAAGTCTGCATGGGAGTTGGCCCATTGTTAGTTGAGCCCAAAATGGAAAGGCTCTCTGGCTACTTCTCTAAGTTACCGTAATTTCCGGACGATAAGCCGCTACTATTTTCCCACGCTTTGAACACTGCGGCTTAAACAGTGATGCAGATAATTTATGGATTTTTACAGGCTAACGAGCTTCATGCCGCCAAAACATTTAGCCTCGGCACGTCGGACCAATGGAATTACCGAACGGGTCACAGTGGACCAATGAAACTGTTCGAATGAAATCAAACGCACTCACACTAAATTTTTCAGATCAGTCATTTTGCGCTTCATGCACACACACTCATCATGGAAAACACACGAAGAAATGCATATGATGCAGCTTTCAAGTTAAAGGCGATCGATCTGGCTGTCGAAGAAGGAAATAGAGCTGCTGTAAAACTGTATTTTTAAATTTTTTTAACCAGCTGTGTTACAGGCACTGTTCGGAAAAAAAGCATTTACGTTACGCATTTAATTAAAGGTTAAAAAAATCTTTCTGTGTAAATATCTCATGTTACAACGTGGACACCTGCGGCTTATAGACAAGTGCAGCCTATATATGTACAAAAGTTAGTACTTTTTAAAGTTAGTGGGTGTGGCTTATGTTCAGGTGCGCTCAATAGTCCGGAAATTACGGTATTTTCATATTCATTATTTGCTTTATATTTAAATTTCAACAATGTAACAGAAGAAGGCACTTCCTTCAAGCCCTGTTGATATTTAAAAAGTGAATAGACAAGCTAATGTAATAGCCACTTCATTCTTTAGGGCCCTGACCTATTAAGACCAATTGGGAGTGGACCATTACAGGTGTACCGGAGTAACCCTGATCTCCCCCATTAATTCATCAGTGCCAAAAGCACCTCCCACTGCCCTGATGTGGTGATAGAGGTTTAGGAGACTTTGGACCATTCGCATGAGATAACATAGGACGGCATATCCAGTTGGGTCGCTCCCCTCTTGTACACATACTGCTGCTGCCTGATTGATGCAGGCTAGAAAAATAGGTATGAAACAAAGGGCTTTGTTGGATGCAGGAACCTGGAGGCGTTTCCTGGTCTTGACTGTGGTTTGGGGGAAGTGGGGGTGGTTCGTCCTCATACAAGACACCAAGATGTGCCTCATATCTATATTTAGCCCCAAATTGGCAGTTTATCCAATCCCTATTATGGCAGTTTAGCAGTGCCATAATAGGGATTGGATTGGGTGGGCACAGCAGTTTTTGCAAAAAAATACCAGCTCTGAGTTCTGCCCAATGGATAAAACGTTAATAAACTTAAATGTATTGTACAGTTGATTCTGGTTATAAGAATCATATCTACCCCTGATAATTTGATTCTTGTCAGTGGATTGTTCTTAAAACCAGACTTTAAAATAATGAATGAATTGTGCATATCGCTTCCACAAAAAAATAATTACTTGAGCTGTTCATGTCATACACATGTATGTTAATAGACAATGGTTTTGGAACTGGACTTGTGACAAAAAGGTCAGGGTTTTAAGTCCCATAGGGGACACTGTTGTATGCATGGTCCTTGGTGTCTGTTAAGTAACAATGGAATGCATTTACAATTAATTGAATACTATGCATTTTCTACTTTTGCAGAATCTCTGATCGGGGTGGAGGTATCTCTCACAGTATCTTGGAGAAGGTGATGGATTATCACTTCAGCACAGCTGAGGAGAGTGTCCAGGACCCCCGCATGAACAACTTTTTTACCACCATCACCAACAGTGGCCCACAGTCTGGTCCTATGCATGGGTAAGAGCACCAGCACCCCCTGCTGTCTCAACATTGCAGCAGTCATAAGCCACATGTAAGCTGCATTCTAACTATTTTCCTTATGTTTTCGTCCATCTGAAAGAAAACGACTTAAATTAGTTTTATTTTAAAAACACAATCTTAAGCCTCCTGACTGGCGCAGTAGGTAAAAGCATCTTATGAGATGCAGATTCCAAATTTGACAGAATGAAATAAATAAAACCCCACCCTGATTTGTTTCTACATTGACCTAGTGTAAATCTTTTATTTAAACTTTTGAAATTAGACTTTTTAGGTTTTTACTGTGGGTGTTTATTACCATAGCTGGGATAGTTTTGAATTTCTCACAAAATGAGACATTTTACATTTACAATTTTGTTGCTTAGCAGACTTTTATCCAAAGCGACTTACACAGCTCACAAGTTCTACCTTCATCCACTTGGATAAAGCTGTATATTTAACTGAAGCAATTCAGGTTAATTACCTTGCTCAAGGGTATAACAGCTAGGGTAAAATTTGAACAGCAACCTTATGGTTACCGTAATATGATCTGTACTGTTCAGTGTCTGCAGTTACCCCGAATTATCAACTTAAGGTAATACATTTAGACATGCAGTACAGTATTTAACAGAGCTACTTGTGTAGATTTAGTCCTCCTAAGTAATGTTTTATTGTTTTCTGAAACATGGAATTGGGCCAGTAATGTGCAACAGCTAAATCCTAGTTTTTCTGCAGAGCTCATAACTGTGTTCCCTGTTCTGCCTTCTTAGGTTTGGTTTCGGCTTGCCCACCTCCAGAGCGTACGCAGAGTACCTTGGTGGCTCCCTGGCCATTCAGTCCATGCAGGGCATTGGCACAGACGTCTATCTGCGACTTCGCCACATCGATGGCAAAGGGGAGAGCTTCCGCGTCTGAGACCTTGCCAGTCTCCTGCCTCGCCTTGGAGAGGCCATCAAAGACAACGTGACCCAATGTGTCCCTCTCTATCTGATGTGTTGGCCTGCTGAAACTTAGTAAGATGGAGGAGCCAAATTGCTCGGTCTGCACGGGTGATAACGGAAGCCTGGCTTCTTGAGTCATCCACATTGCATTAAAAAAAAAACAACACAAATAAGATGGCTCTTTATGAATCCTGCTTGACATAAAGACAGCTGTGGGAATGACTTCTCTTTAGCTTTTACCTTTATTTGTATAGCCTCTCTCACTGCAGCTGTCTGAACATGGCTGTGGTCATTGGTGAACAACGAGGTTATCGGAAGAGTGTGTATTGATTAGTGTTGTTGTGGAAAAATCCTTCTGCCTTAAGGAGTTGGAATCACTCGTTCTGCCTATAACATTTACGTTAAATAACTTTCTTGCTCTGCAGGTGCTCCTTAAGGACCACAGTTCGGGTGATGTCTAAATAGTGCATGCAACTCATCACACTAGCCAATAGCAATTCGATGTATTGGGGGAGCCTTGTGTGTTTATCGGTACTGGCAGACATGCAGAACTCAAGAAGGAAAACACTCAAATTGAACTTTTGCCTCTCAGGTCTGTTGAGCTATAGAGCATGCCAACTGTGAGAGAAGACCACTGGTGTTCAGCAAGGGAAGTTTTAGTAAATTTCAGTTAACCTTAGCATTTTAGCCAGCATTTTAATTTCCCTGCAGTTAATTATGTAGCTGCTGAAGACGTTTCAGTCACTTGATCACTCTAAAATAGCAACATGCATTTTTCTATTATTTAAATTCAGTTAACAATACCAAGTATTGTTTAAATATATTAATTGTTTCTTATTAACTGTTTTAGTAACTTAATATGTAAGAAAGGTAATTGATTTCCTCTGTCATAAACTAACTTTTTGTCAGTGACTGTTGTACAGGTTACATTCCGAGGGTGGGTCACTAAGTTTGATCTAATTGAGGTGACTCAATGGAGTTGTGTAATACGTGAGAATTCAGTTTGAACTTCCCCTCATTTGATGGACATTTTTGTGCATGCTCATTTGTTCAGATTTATAAATGCAGGTCTTGCGTTAAGGACACATTGTTGGGTATAGGGTATTTTTGGCATGCGGCTTGGACCTCCTTGGTGCTAAAAAACATTTTGAGCTGCAGCAGTGAGACAGTATTGTACGTATTCTGGGAATGCAGTCGCATTAACAACTGAGCAAATGATGTGTGACTTACTACATGGTCAAAAATTCAGAAGCCTCCAATCAATCATTTTCAGGAAATATTTGTTATTCAAGCTTGCCCTCTACCCTCTTTGATGCGCTTCAATTTTATTTTTAAAAAATTGGATCTGTTCAATAAAAGGCTTTAGATATGAAATGTTATGTGTCCTCTGAATTTTTGTAAGTGAGATTATGCAGAGGTTTGTTGACTTGTGTATTCCATAAATCACAAATGTTTATAGATTTCAGGGGCCTTAATTAGATCAAACACTTTACTTCTAATTTTCATTTTTTTCTGTGTGTGGAACACAACTTGTCTTCTGGACCAGGGGATGCCACATATATTCAATTAGTAAATTAATTGCTTTTATTATTTTCAGGAGGTGGTGTGGGTGAATACGGTTTTGGGCATTTTCATGTACACACTCTAATGAAGAAAATTCCTACATCAATTGTTCTATA
>JAOYSI010009973.1:28089-49439 GCA_025775065.1 Hiodon alosoides
CTAAGTTGATCATCCCCGCGACCCTGACCAGGATAAGCAGTCGAAAATGGATGGATGGATGGATGGATGGATGGATGTATAAGTTGATCATTTAAAAACTGAATCTGAATGATCTGCTTTCAGTTTTTATGAAAAACATAAAGCATTATTTATAGATGTGTGAATTGAAAGTAAAATAACTCCTATATGCTCTTTTTGGTTTTTTTTAAATTAATTTGTTACTCGAGAAAATGTGTACTCTGCCTTAATTCAGAATAATTATCCATTCAATTAACTACATTTCCCAAGCCTGATGAGACTTAGCGTTGAAAAACAATTAATCTTGCATGAACTATATTACCAATTTAAGGGAATCAGAATACGTGTTTTAAATGCCAATACTTTCATCTTTTCACTGTCAAATATATTTCCAACAATAATTTTGGGAAAAGCTGGTAACTGCAGGGGCCTGCAGGTCTGGGACTGGGGAGGCAGTGCTTTTTATCTGTATATAAATCAGGGTAGACAAACTGCTTTCCCAGGCAGCACACAGAGTCATCTGGTTTTCATGCTGAATCAGCGCTTAACTGTTTAATTGGAAATAGTTGGATGACAAATTATTTCACCTGGTGTTTCCAGGTGCAAATTCTTTAAACCGTTTTTTCAGGGCTCTTTTTTCTTCTTTTCTCAATAAAATGGTTAGCACTAGGGAAGGAAGGAAGTGGTTGTTAATGCTGCTGTGTTAGCGCTTATTGTGATTTAGCAGCAGGGTGGTGCATGATGGGCTACTACTTTAATGGCATTGAAGTTGACCATTTACTTGTGCATTCTTTTACTGTATCTGGGCTGAGAGAAGACAAAGTAAGGCATGTTTTGGGTGATGCTTGTAATCCTGTTGTCCATCTTGTGTCCATAATGGTGACACAAGAGTGGCATTTCCTGTTGTCTAACGGCAAGTGAACCAGAGTAAATTAACTGTCTGAGACGCAAATCCCCTTGATGCAGTGTGCCTTCTCTATATGTACATCTACAAGATCCATTTGGCATTCCTGAAGAGTCTACTGTAACTGCTTTTTTGCGACTGCCTCTAAAGGTGCATATCTGCTGTAAGGTAAAATGCAAACTGTTCTTTGCTCCTTTAGTTTTAATGGCCTGAACTGTGTAGTTCAATGACTGTCTTGGGACCCATTTGGTATTCAATGCTTTTCAGGTCCTGAGGATGGACATTCTAGCTGTTGCCAAAAAAGATGTCGCTTTGTGATGTTAAACCTGTCTGGGCTGCTGTGAAGGCCTTCCTATGTTTACTGTAACAATAATTCTACCCTCAATGCAATGAGGTAGAGGTCAACGTTACTATTTGCTTCTCTATGTTGGGACTGCGCATTAGCGTTGCATTAAAAGCCCAATGTGTGGTTGAGATGTTTCCTGGTCAACAGTACTTGGTGGAAACCCCCCTATTTTGTTTTTTTTTTTTTTTTTTTTTTTTTTTTTTTAAATGAAGGCTACTGCTGTGATGAGACGAAGTAATGCCTGATTTGGTATTGTCATTTCAGGATGACACTGACCAAGGTGTGATTGGATTTAATCTTCTCTCTGAGCTAAGAAACTCCAAGTCTGCCTGGATACTGTCAGATTAATTTGCTGTGTACAAAGACCATCCAATCCAGGCTGCCTTTTTGACCTAATTGTCAAACTGTATTTGGTAATCCATGTCTTTATTTTAGGCAGGGGTGCAAGAAAACTACAAGAAAGTATTGGTTCAACCAAGAAATTGGCTCCTTGTAAACTGCACTTAAACCATCCTAATTCATTTATAGTGCTTTCAATGATGGTAAGTTTTTTTTTTTTGATGCTTAATTGCTGGTAAATTACGTTCTGTTCAGGCAACTTTTTTTATTCATTTTCCCCCCATGATAAGTTTAGTTATTGATCTGGACTACAGCAACACATTCAATGTTTTTATGTACCGAGATTACTTTTTGCTTTGCTAGCAAGTTGCCCCTAGAGCAATCAAATGACCACAATCTGGCAGGCAGTTGAAATTTGCATTGGATTTTCATATGCAAAATGTACTTATCCTTGTATTTAAGATGGAACTGCTGTGCCTCCCTGCCAAGTACACCCTGCTCCAAGATGTCTGCGTCGGTCAATAGCATCACCATCACATGCAGCTGCAGGCCTTGCCCTAGACTACGATCTGCCTTTCAAGGACCACATTGAGCCAGTGACTTGACCCTGCAAATGCCTTCTCGGAAGGATCTGCCCATTCTTGGAAAATGCAACACAGCTTCTGGTCTATGCGCTGATCACCTGTCTGGCCTACTGTAAAACCCCCTGGCTGGCCTGCTCCAATGGACCTCAAATGATCCTGGGTGACCTTCCACCAACCCAAGTTCACCCTTTCCACATCTGCTAAAATCCACTGGCTTCCTGTTGCAGCTTGGATCCAGCAAAAGACCCCACTTCCAGGAAACTACTGGCTCCAACCTAGACTTCCTCATGTGCCCACTAGACCTGACCTGCCACTGCAGGATGCCTGGGGATCCCCTCTACAGGGCTGATCCTCAGCTGTCCAACTCTTCTCCCTACTAAATCCAAAGGGTTGCTTGATCTGTCTACTGCAGTCAATTGACTTCTGCCTTCTGGAAGAAATTAGACTTGTCTGTTCAAACCATTTAAGAGTAAGCACCTGGCTGTCAACTGTATATTGACTACTGAAATGTTGCATAGTTTGCATTTCAGGTAGCCCAACTTTCCTCAATGCTTAACTACCTTGCTGGTACTTTACTGTAGGACACTGGTCTCTGTTTGTACATTGTGCATCTCTCTGGATTAAAGCATCTTGCATCTGACTTCTGTCAAATATTTATTTAATCTGTACATAACTACTTGCAGACTCTCTACAGTCCTTCCTGACAAGTGTGTAAAATTAGGAAATATTTAAGATGCTTCTGAACTTTTTATTGGCTCCAGTTTAGAAAATTAAATGACACTTGCTAATGACTAATGGCAATTGAAAATGCAACTGATTACTTTTTCAGTAATCACACAAAATGATTGGACCATCCTATAAAAATATTGCAACGATAACTTTGCTGAAACCCTGGGCCTTTCTAAAGCTTGCTTTCAAATATTCTGTCATTGGTATTGGACTAAAGTGTTACAAAAGGCCAACTAGGGTTGTTTAAAACACAAATGGCAACATCAGAAGTCTTTATTTTCAACTTGGAATGTCTGACATGGCCATTTTAGCAATGAATGCAATTTACAAAAATATTCCAATATTGGGACTTTTACATGCAGTAGTGTACTCCTGGAAATGTGTTGAGTTACTGCAGTTCAAAGGTCTGGTGAAGTGCATACCCTCAGGGGTTCTACAGTCTACCCTTCTGGGGAATAGATTTTGATGAGGTGCTGCAACTCAGTGGGGTATCCAGTCAGGGGGCATCGTTGCTGTGCTTTGACGTAGGTGTAGGCACATCGATAACAGAAAACGTAACCGGAGGTGGCCAGAGCGGTGTCATTGGTACGGACTTTACGGCAAAGTGGACAGATATGCTTGGCCACAGCAGGCTGGTCCTGTTGGTCGAGGTGAACTGGAGGGGGTGGCGTAGGCAGTGAAGTCAGGGACTTGATGGTGCTCTGATTCTCTGAGGAGTACCACCACTCCAGGAACTGTAAGAAGAAGACCCCAACGGAGAGGCTTGTGGACAGGGACACAGCAATACCACCCACTGCCGTAGACAACATTTGCTGAAGTTTTTTTCCAAAACTAGGAAATGGAGGAAGAAAAAAAGTGAGACAGCTGTTCTATTCATGCCAGAATACATGTTTTTATATGTCCGCATTATTCTAAGTAACATTTTGTATGAATACGAATCCACTTATATTGAAGTTTCCTAGAAATAACATTAAAACTCTCATTGATGGTATGTCTAAATCAAAGTTTTGCAGTGGTTTCATACGAACATCTGCAGAAAATGTAGTAAATACTTTGATAGAAACTTGGTTCTCATTCTCACCTTTGGCTAATGGTTGTGGAAGAGGTGATGGGCTTGAGATTCATATTGTGAATTTCATATGCAGTTAGGTGTACTAGCCTGACCCCGGCCAGCCACAGGAGGGGTGAATGCTGCCACGTCCGGCCAAAGATGTAGAGGAGCTGCTGGCAGAAGACCCAGCCCTCCCAGCCCATATTCACAAAGGGATAGGCAGCCAAGAATGCCCTATACAAACGTTGGAATTGCGACCGTGGCAGCGCGATGGAAAAGTCATCCTCATCCCTCTGTCTGGCCAGGAACTTCTCCAGTTTGGACCGTAAATAAGGCACCAACACAAGTAGGAGCAGTGAACGCCAGTGTTGCCTACGATGGAGCCCAAGATGAGCTGGTCGTTCAGGGTCTGCGGCTATCACACGTTTCAGACTATAAAAGTTTTCAGAAAATGAAGCACTAGTTCGCGACAAGAAGTGTTGTTGAAGCAGCAAATCCAGAGTGGCATAGATCTCATCAAACCATCGCCAGAGAGGTCCATAGAGTGAGGGATTGGACTCCAACAGAACCTGTGGAATATTGATTGGAAAATCTATATTTTGAATCATACAACTCATATCTGCTTAACAATAGATGACCGTGGTAATGTAAGCGTTCAGTATATATCCAACCAATTACTTTTTTCTTTTTTACCTCTTACTGATATATGAATGCACAACTGTTTTTGTTAACTAACGACCACATTTGGTAATCAATAGTACATTTTGTAAATAATTAGTAAAACGTTTCCCCTAATAAATTACGTTGCGCTATGCTATGTTGAAATTACATGCAGAAATGTTTATATATATTTAAAAAAAAATACATTACTATGACAACCTTAACAGCATGTTGCAGAGCTGGTTTCACAGCGCCCATTAACGAGTCCTGCGCCAGGACCTCAAAAATCGAGGGCCTGTCATCAATAGGAGCTGTTGTTAAATGTGCCGCCCGTTCCGCCATAGCTTTCAAATTAATTCAGATAGCAACTAATTTGAATAATGAAATTATTAGGTTTACACCATACGATTATATAAATCCAACTCTTAATAACAACGTTTAAACACTGCAGATCTGGCTAAAGGTAAACATAATTCGATTTTCTAAACAGACAAACGTCAGCTATAGCAGAAGAGTTTTGGTCCTGGTCTCTAAATTGTTCGGAAGGCCGTTTCCGTCCATCTGCGTCCGTTTCCGGTGTTACATTAGTCGCACTCCGCGTCTTCTCTTCTCGTCTTGTTTTTCCGGGAGTACTCCATCGTCCTCGGTTATTCCAACGCCGCAGTCGCTTTTACTGCTTCGAACAGTTTCACATACCTTGTCGTAAGTTATTATCGCAGCAGACCGGTTTGCACCTTTTAAAATAAATTTTTTAAATATATGTTCCGTATTAAAAAGAGGCCGCGGATCCAAAGCCAATATATTTCTTGCTAGGGCATTTGGCTACCTTAAAAGGGTCACACCCAATTATTGAGCTACGTTACTTTTCAAAACAGCGGTTATATTTTTTAAATATAGTTTATCATAGTTATTTGCCTCAAAACTGCTGTTAAATTGGTGCGTTAATATATAATTTAAGTCCCTGAGCTAGATTCAAATCTTTAGCCTTTCACTGGCATCGTTTTCTTGTTAGCTAGTTGAACGGCTTCACGTAGCTATTCAATGGGAATTGGATGTTTATGACGTAGACGTCGGCGGATTCAGATTTTAACTAAAGCTGCCTATTACAAATGTACTATGATAGCTTGAACGCCGTATGGTAATGGTGTCAAGGACAATTTTGTGACAAAAAAAAAACATGTTGGGTTTCTAAATGAATCAATATTAATTATAATTGCCGATAGCGATACTCCTTGCATGCATCTGCATAATACTTTCATAGGTCATATTTTTATTTTAAAAATGTCGGTGGTTGTTATTATATACGTGTATTCTATATGCTACATATATTCTTGCTGTATAACAAAGCACTGTGTTATGGTAACAGTATGCTAGTACATTAAATTTAAAATAAAATGTTATTTCCTTCCTCACATAACAGAACATCCAGTACGTTCTATCATTCTTTGTAATTATGTCGGTTTGATAATATTGTCAGTAGTATTGGCTGTAAAATTTCTATCAGTATGCATGCATAAATGTGTTTATTTTCGCGGTCTCTTGATTGTTAATGCCGGTAGTTTCCAATTTTGGTGTTATAAGTCACTACTATCATGAAGACTTGTCTTTACCACTACACAAATTCTATCCATACTTTTATTAGTAATCGTTATATAAACAGGATAAATGATTTTTTTAGCTTTTAATATATACATTGACATCATAGTTTGTTATATACTTTTATTAATTCACAAATAGAAAATATAATCAGAGGTGGTTTGAATTGTGCATTTGCCTGTTTCTGTCCTTTTTTTGTACTCTTGTCTGCTTTTAAATCTCTTAACTGTGTCATGTTTATTTAATCCTTAATTTCACAGCTAAATTGAAGAATCATGACTGATTCAAAGTATTTTACAACAAACAAAAAAGGTGAGTCCTTCAGTGATGGGGTTTGTTATATTCAGTATTGTCCATACGGAATATCTGAACACTGTCATGCAATTTTTCTACAACAGGATTACAAGTCCAAACCCATGCATTCTGAATTTTTGGATGGCTGAACTAAAATTGATAGTGGTCATCAGCAATCTTGGCTCTTTGCATTGTGTGTCAGCTCTCTGTGAGGGCACCAGCAGAGTTTAATAGTGGTATTTGTGCTGGGTGGCCGCTGATTTATTGTGTGCATGCTCTTTCAGGGGAGATCTTTGAGCTAAAAGCAGAGCTAAACAATGAGAAGAAAGAGAAGAGGAAGGAAGCTGTGAAGAAGGTCATCGCGGCCATGACTGTGGGAAAAGATGTCAGGTTGACAGCTTCATACTACACGTTTTACTAATGCAGAAGAATGCTTTGATGTTGTTATATTGCCAGGTGATTAAAATGATCTGGAACACACCGGAATGCCGATCCAGAAGTGGATGTATGCTACTAGAACACTTTGTGCTTTCGGATGTCGCACTAATTACGCTCCGCGTCTAATAAAGCATCTGCTGGGCTTAACTGTAAAATGTGGTTTCTTGCCTGGCTTAGTAAGACATGTGATTAATGTATTTAAATGTATCATCTTAAGCCAGAAGCATATAAAATGACAGATACGATGTGCCCGAGGAACACATGGCTAAGCTAACAATAACCAGCCATCTAGATATTCACTTATTTTCTTCATTCTTCTGCATCTTATTAGGTTTTCTTTTTATTACTTTTAGATCTGGCTGGCTTATTTGACTGTTAAATATTCATTTTTATTCTGTTATTGATTTCTTTATGTAGATTGCATATGCATATCAGCTAGTTGGTCTAGTTGAAAGTTTATGGCCACATTCTTCCTAAATTCTTCCTGTATCAGCTTTCAACTGAATTATTGGGAAATAAACTGTTTAAACATAGTAGAAGACTAATTTTAGTCTTCTAGCTATCGCAAAAGAATAGTAACAAGCCAACTAGTTTTATTTTGCATCCCTCTGACATTGTGAACAGGTTTTATGCAAATTTACACTGAGCTTGTGTGTTTGTAAAGTTTACCGTTTTTATCTTTCAGTTTTCCTAAGCAGTTTGTTTTTTGGCCTCATTAAACTGACATATGTAATACAAGTTATTTAAAACCAAGTGTGAAGGATCCTGGTACATTCTATTTCTTTGATACATTTTCCCCTCATTTTGTTCCCAATTTGGAATGGCTTCTTATGTATTTAGTCTTGGCCACTGGCACAAACTCCAGTAATGACAGGGAAATGAGTACGGCGCCAGTGGTTCCTTCAGTCCACCCACCCGTTAGCATTTAACACAGACTTACAGGCCGTTTTGCATTGTATGAGGGCTTTAGCGCTGTCTGGAGGACAGGCATGTACCTCTGACAGCACTGCCAGCCCAGGGACCAGAAAGTCAACAGAGTTGACTCTTAGAATTATGTGCTGACTTAGGCCCACCCTACCCCTGATGATGCTCAGTCAATTGTGCAACTTCAATTGGGACTCCTGGTCACGTTGGGCTAATAATGTGATCTGAACCAGTGAATCTGAATCCTGGAGCTCAGTCTGGGCTTAGGCCAGTTACTAGGGAGACCCACACCCTTTTCTTTTTTTTTTTTTAGGTTCCCTCTAGACAACTTTTTGATTAATTAGGTTTGACTGAGTTTAATTGTAATCCGTCTTCAAGCCTTCTTAAAAGTGTGGAAGCTAACCTAAGCGTGGGTCTTTATGATAACAGCAATATTATGATAATCCTAATTTGTATGCATTTAATTGCTCACTTGAAGGTGGATGATTAGGATAAAGTGATAGGTCCCCGAAGAAAAAAAAAAAACAGGGTTTTATAGCTTTCCTGTAGTCTATGATTTTGTTGTTCTGTATCCATAAAATGCACGTGGGGCTGGGGCTTCTGTTTTATAATATATATATATATATATATATACACACACACACACATACACACACACGCAGTAAATATGTGTTATATAAACAGGTTTTTATGAAGAAGGTAATGGCAAAAAATGATAGCATGACTGCAATTTAAATTGGGGTGAAAATTTGAAAAAACTTGCTGATTCCAAACAAGAAATAAACAAAAAATGGAGGTGATGAGAAATTTGAATGAAATGAGTATTTGCTTTCTCTTTTTAATTCATACATTTTTTTCAGAAAAAATGGGCAGGAGTTGCTGGCTAGCGTGGCTGATTCCCTGCTGATTCCCTCCCGTCCCAGCCCCCAATTGTGTGCCCCCACTGTGCTCTTCCCATCACAGTCTCCAAATAGATTAAAACCTGTGAAATCCAGATCACAGTGCTATGTCTGCGCTCAGGATTTACTTACATAGCCTTTCAAGGAGGCCACTTGTTTTCTATTAAAATGGAATTAGTTTGGATATATGATGGATTTAATTTTGCCGGGTTATCTTTTGACAGTATTCTGAAAGAAGAAGTCTGTTTGTTACGGTTGCCTAACAGTCTTCTCTTTTGCTCTTTCTCTCTCTCTATCTCTCTCTCTCTCAGCTCCTTGTTCCCAGATGTGGTGAACTGCATGCAGACGGACAACCTGGAGCTGAAGAAGCTGGTGTACCTGTACCTAATGAACTACGCCAAAAGTCAGCCTGATATGGCCATAATGGCTGTCAACAGCTTTGTGAAGGCAAGAAACTCTATTTAACAACCCCTTTACTTACCCAACTGGGCCCCGTGTCTTTGTCGTTTAACCACTGGGTCAATCTTTTCTAATTAAACCAGTTTGTCTTTTTTGTAATGTGAGACACCATGAAAGAATCCCCCTCCCACACTGTATTCTTGTACTTGTATGGTCAGAGATACAAACTGTATCTGCCGCTGCTGTTCCCTCCCCCCAGGACTGCGAGGACCCCAACCCCCTGATCCGAGCTCTGGCGGTGCGCACCATGGGCTGTATCCGTGTGGACAAGATCACGGAGTACCTGTGTGAGCCGCTGCGCAAGTGTCTGAAGGACGAGGACCCCTACGTGAGGAAGACGGCCGCCGTGTGCGTGGCCAAGCTGCACGACATCAACGCCCAGATGGTGGAGGACCAGGGCTTCCTGGACTCCCTGAGGGACCTCATAGCCGACTCCAATCCCATGGTACGCCACACTCACTTTGACTAGACGAGGTTTCACCCTTTAACTCCTCTATGTCTCTCTTTTATACTAATTTTACTCTTGGAAAGGGTGGAGCTCTTGGGTACAATAATGCACAAATTCTGTTCCTCACTTTTGTAACCAAATCAAAGTATCTGGCTTCTTTTGTAGGTGGTGGCCAATGCGGTGGCTGCTCTGTCTGAGATAAGCGAGTCGCACCCCAACAGCAACCTGCTGGACCTGAACCCCCAGAACATTAACAAACTGCTGACGGCCCTGAACGAGTGCACCGAGTGGGGACAGATTTTCATCTTGGACTGCCTCTCCAACTACAACCCCAAAGATGAGCGTGAGGCCCAGAGGTGAATCCTCGCTTTCCATTCCAACTTTGCCTTTCCTCCTCATTCCTCCAGCATCTTCAGCAAGAATGATCTCGCACCTTTCTCACAGTTAGTTTACTGTTAAACTAGTGACACACCAACCTACTGAAGTGTCGTGGTATATTCAACCTGTCGTTTGCCTTCAACCTGTCAGCTCTCTTTTTCATTTCCTGTTAAGAACATCTTGTGTAAGTGACAACTGTGCTCAACTGTCTGGAACAAGTTATCACAGCTGCAGAGGAGGCTTTCCGCTTTATTATGCAGACGTTGAGGAGAAGTTGTTGTTCTGTGCTGATCAACCAGATCAATGCAGTTACGTTAGTTGTCTCCCCTCTCACTCCCAGCATCTGTGAGCGCGTGACGCCCAGGCTATCTCACGCCAACTCGGCCGTGGTGCTCTCAGCGGTCAAGGTGCTGATGAAGTTCCTGGAGCTTCTGCCGAAGGACTCGGACTACTACAACACCCTGCTGAAGAAGCTGTCCCCGCCTCTGGTCACTCTGCTGTCCGGGGAACCCGAGGTGCAGTACGTGGCCCTCAGGAACATCAACCTCATTGTTCAGAAGAGGTTAGCTTCCCTTTCACTCCTGGTCTTGAGGAAAAAGCCTGCAGTTGACAGCTCCTTGTTCTGCACAAACTAAATACATTTCCACTGTTGATAGAATTTGTGGCAGTGCCTGTGTTCGGCCACTAGATGGAAATTTTTACGGCATCTGCCTGCACATGAGGCGGATTCCCTTTTCCTGCTTTTCTAGCAGAATTCGATTTAAAGAAAAAAAAATCTGTCTGCAGGATTTTTTTTTGGAAAGGCCGCATAAGCTTTGCATATTTAAAAAGACGGACTCCATGCTTACTGATTGACTGTTCCTCTTTTTGCAGGCCCGAAATCCTCAAGCAGGAAATCAAAGTGTTCTTCGTCAAATACAACGACCCCATTTATGTCAAGCTGGAAAAGTTGGACATCATGATTCGCCTGGCTTCCCAGGCCAACATAGCCCAGGTACTGCCAGGTTCTGCTTCCATTCACATAACCCCCCCCCCCCCCAGAATCTCTTTATGGGATGATAAGGATGAAAACATAAGAATGCTTATAATCATTACTTTGAAATCTCATTTGAAGTGTGAGCCACGTAAGCTACACATTTTGATTGCGTTGGATTTTTTTTTTGCTAGCTGAGTTGACACTTGTTTCTAAGTTGTGGTGGAGACAACCTCTGAGGTGATGTGGGACGTGGGTGGGTGTTGTCAGGCCGGCAAGCCCGGGCGCGTTAAGTGTAAATCACAGCAGTCAAAGCTGCTAGGCCCGGCGTCAAGGCATCGTGCTGGGTGAAGGCATTGGTGCACGGAGGAGGCTGTTTACTATCCCAATCCACCCTCTACATCTACACCACCTGCTTCTCCCTGGCTTCCCTCACAGGGATAGTGCGTTTAGCAGCACTGCTCAGGGCTTGTGTGTGTTTGTTTCAGTCATGAACATGTACACGTGGTGTTAAAACCCTGTGACAGCCGGCTGTTGGTCTCATTTTGGGGCTGCTGCCCTTCCTTGTCTGCTCTTGCATCTGCAGGTCCTGGCTGAACTGAAGGAGTATGCCACGGAAGTGGACGTGGACTTTGTGCGCAAGGCCGTGAGGGCCATTGGCCGCTGTGCCATCAAAGTGGAGGTGAGCACCGTGAGGTCAAAGGCCTGCTGCAGGGAGACGGATGCCCTTTCCTGCGCTGCCGTGCTCTAAAAATAGAAAACACCCTTGAAAGGTTTTCAATGGAGACGCAGTGCACCTTGGAAGGCAATTGCACCTCCATAGAAAATGTAAAAAAATGTTTCTGCTATTGTAACTGGCTATCGTTGGCTGCTATTGTAACTTTTACAGCTGAAGTCAGAATGCTGTTAATGTCAGTTATATTTATGGTATTACTTGATGTCTGTTACCAGGTCAAAGACGGGAAGAAATATTGCTGTTGCTTTATAGAAAGTTTGGATCCTTGTTTTTAATAAGGAGGCCTGTGGCCGTGCTATCTTATTTTCCTGTCTGTCTATAGCAATCGGCTGAGCGCTGTGTAAGCACCCTGCTGGATCTTATCCAGACCAAGGTTAACTACGTGGTTCAGGAGGCCATTGTGGTCATTAGGGACATCTTCCGCAAGTACCCCAACAAGTAAGTGATTGAAATGAACGAAGCAGGGTATTAAGGTACAATCGCATGTGATGAACGTACATAGGACTCAGTCATTAGGTCAATGAGATGACTCAACTTGACTAGCATTAACTCAGGAACCGTTTGTCTCAGTGCTCAGCTTCAGTAGTTACGCATAGTGTTCCTTTGATGCTGGAGGTCTGAAAGACCCAGATAAATGCAGCACAATTGGACATGCTGCGCCCCTCTGCGTTTAGGTATGAGAGCATCATCGCCACCCTCTGTGAGAACCTGGACTCTCTGGACGAGCCGGACGCACGTGCCGCCATGATCTGGATCGTGGGCGAGTACGCGGAGAGGATCGACAACGCAGACGAGCTGCTGGAGAGCTTCCTCGAGGGTTTCCATGACGAGAGCACACAGGTAAGCACTTCAAATGACCCTGGAACTGCGCCCACTATTTAAACATTGTTTGTTTTACTATAGCAATCAAGCCTCAGTATTTATTTTGTGCTAAAAATTCAGCTCTGTACTTCCACCTGGCCTGCTTTGTTGCTAAGTATGCTTTGGTGGACTTTATTGTAGATTAGTATAGGAGTGTACTTGGAAATTTACAGGCCTTGTCGAATGTGGTGACGGTGGCCTAATTTTTATGTGACCTTCCCCCAGATTTTTCTATTTTTGTTGACAGGGTTTTGTAATTTTGTATGCAGACCCCTGTTGAATTTTAAATAGACAAACTTGCTTGTGGCGATGACTATTGTATCTTTTTATAATTCTGTATCTTTGGTGTTTTGGCCCTGGGCCTCACAGTTCCTCTTTCTAGACTTTAATACCCAGGAAATATAATTTTTTTGGTTTTGTGTCCGTTTTATTTTACAGCAGAGTAGCAATGCTCCAAGGAAACGTGTAAATCAATAAATGGTTCTGTTGAATTTGTTCTGTTTTCTGGTCATTGTTGCTGATTGGTACTCAAAAAGATGGTTCTCAAGATGCAGGTCTAGATTTATGACAAAATCAACAGAGTTTCAGGGCATACAGCCATATTGGTGGCAATTAGATGTTGTTTTGTTTTGGCTATATTTAGTGGAATTATGCTCTAGTTCAAAAGTGTCAGATCATGTTAATCACGGCGTATGCATGCTTTTCTGTGGTAGGTTCAGCTCACCCTTCTGACAGCCATCGTCAAGCTGTTCCTGAAGAAACCCTCTGAGACACAGGAGCTGGTCCAACAGGTCCTCAGCCTGGCCACGCAGGTGAGACAGGCAGACATCCTCCATGTCATATAACAGGCAGCTGCTCCTCCACAGTCCTTTTTCAGTCAGTCTTCCACCTTTAAGTCTAGCCACCACTTTACTTCTGTAACACCTCCTGTCACATCACGCTCCATCACGTCTGCAATTTGGGGAACTCTCTCCTCTCCCCCGCTCAGGACTCCGACAACCCCGACCTGCGGGACAGGGGCTACATCTACTGGCGCCTGCTGTCCACGGACCCGGTGACAGCCAAAGAGGTGGTCCTGTCAGAAAAGCCCCTGATCTCAGAGGAGACGGACCTGATCGAGCCCACGCTGCTGGACGAGCTCATCTGCCACATTGGGTCCCTGGCCTCCGTCTACCACAAGCCCCCCAACGCCTTCGTGGAGGGTAGCCATGGCATCCACCGCAAGCACCTGCCCATTCAGCACGGCAGGTACGGGTGCGCCGGTGTTCACCTGCATTTATCACATTTTATTCACTATTTCGCAAGTGACTTAAACATCACGGCATGCAGTCAGATAAAGGAACAGGCAAGCTAAACTTCGAGTGTGTTAGCAACTCATCAGTATCCCAAGAAAAGCCAAGTAGGTTTGCTGTATTATTATGTTAAATGTGCAGTACTTGGGTTAAGAATGAATAAAGGCCGATTTATATGTAACCTGGCCGTCACTGCCGGCAATTATCCTTATGACGTCTTTATGCAGTTTATAGTCTCTGCCGACATTCACTCGGCTAGAAGACTACTGTCGCTGGTTGTGTTGCTGAAAGTTCAAATCAGCTGACCTTTGGCCTAGCCGCTGTTGCCAAGTTATAAATGCTGAATATTTGACACACCACTGAAAATGTAAGAGGCTGTTTGTGGAAAAGCTTCTCCTGGAACAATGCTCTGCGTTTATGGTTAGCGACGGCCAACAGTAGTGTGTTGATTAGATGACAATCGCAGGAAAGTTTTATTTTGCTGTGTTTTTGGTCGGATGGCCTAAATAGATAGGTATTTTATTATTTTCTACCCTGTACATCTTGGCAGTAGAGGGCAAAACAAATCCTCTGATGTTATAACTGCATCTGTCAAATGTTATTTGATTTTGTGATTTTGTTCATTGCATTTACACTGAAATGCGGTCTTTTGCATTTACAAACTACCAGAAGTGTTATTGATGATCACACATTGGAATTCACTTGCCACTCTTGTTTTCTCTTTGTGTGTGTTTAACATTTGGTTTAAGAAAAGCGAAAGGCTTCATTTAATCAATTTGTTTTAAACGGAGGAAACCCTGAAGGCTTTTATAGCAATCTAGTTTGGTATTACTAAACGGATACTGCACTTCTTTTCTTTGAGGCTATTTATTTCTTGTTATATCTTGGTAATTTGTCTGTGCTCCGCTACACTAGTGTGGCAGAAATAATGCAAGCCAGACTAAAAGCAGATCAAAGAGAAGCTCTTTGGCTTCCGGACGGTCAGGGGCACATTGCCTTTGGCCATTTTTAGGTGCCGCTCTGAGTGGAACCGGTTTGTGTAATGTGTGCCCGGGGTCACTCCCTCTCTCAGCATTGACACAGGCGAAAGCCCCGTGAGTACCGGCCCGGCTGCTCCCTTGGATCAGCCGCAGGTGATCCCGTCTCAGGGGGACCTCCTGGGCGACCTGCTCAACCTGGACCTGGGCCCCCCAGTCAACGTGCCCCAGGTGTCTTCCATGCAGATGGGGGCAGTGGACCTGCTTGGCGGTGGGCTGGACAGCCTGGTGAGTTCTTCTGCACAAGCAGCAATATAGAAGCCAATATACACCTCGTATGTACGTCTCATTCCTTGTCTTGCTTAGAGGGGACAACGACCTCCGTGAGTAATTGAGGAATGACACATACAAACTCAGTATTATTTTCCGGTTTCAAGTCCAGAATTAGCAATGTCAATAATGTTGGTTACTGTACGCCCTGTGTGACTTTAATCATCATGGGCAGAATTCACTGAACCTGTTATTACACCTCAGACCTGATTTGTGCCTTCTGTTTTCTTTCTTTTAATATCTATATTTCATAGGTTTGGCAGTCCACAAAATATTTATTATCTAGGGGAAGATAAGATTTGCTTCGTTGTTTCATTTGCTTCACTTCAAGGTTTAATCAGTCAGCTGGATAATTCAGATCCTTTGTTTAGTGAGAGGTAGTTTACTTCTTGCAAGTGCTTTACGCCCCCACAACCATGTTGGTCTGTGCAAAAGGTCACACTTGTGCGCACAAGGTCACAAGGGAAAATGTTAGGCTCAGTGAGAATGTATCTGCTAGAGAATAGTAATGGGTCAAACCTATATTTTGTCAAAAGAATCTGTAGTCTGAAGGGTGGGAACCCAAGAGGCCCGAATACATCCTATAGGAACTGCATCAAGTTTCCAAAAGAACTTTGTTTATATATGAAGTCATGTATGACCAGTCTAGCTTTCCACCTAAGACAGGTGTTCTTTGGTAATATGAATAAATAAATGAGTAATATTTAGTATGGATAAACAAGAACTGGAATGCACAACAGCAATAATGGCAATGACTGGTTTTTGGCTTTGTTTTGGTCCAGAAGTAGTAATAATGCTTCGGCTTTTTATTATATTTTTGCTTATTTTTCTGTTGTGTAGTCTGGTCAGGAACCTAATCTTATTTTCTGTGCAATCTGGCTCTAATTTGTTCATCCTGTCGCATCTGCCTGTAATCTTAATCAGCTGCTTAAATTGAAGTAAAAGAGCTTTTCTGTCCTGCTGACCAGACTCCAAAACCTGGGCCCGTGCACAGTCACCTGTACCGCCTGTACCGATGCTTTTTGTAACGATTTACCTCTCTCTCCTTACCTCACCTGCTCTTCCTTGTCAGATGGGAGAGGACACACAATGGGTAACTCAGTCTTGTGCACTCTGCTTTGCTCTCGCTTTCTGTTGTCCGTCCCCCTGTCCTGTGCGCACCCCCCCCCCTTCCCCTGAGAAAAACCACGTTCAGGACAGAGAAGTACATTTAGTTTCAGATTAAGAACAACTTGCGGATGTAACTGAGTATTTGTCACTTAGAAGACAATGCTGCGCTGTTATCAGAGCCTTAACACAATATAAAAAATTAGAGCTATATGTAAGTTATTTGCGGCTGAATCGCTTTCAATAGCAGGGCTAATTTGAGTCGCGCCTCTGATTGTCGTGTTGGATTGACAGAACAATGAGCGAGTCACAATTAAATCCCATCATGTGCTTTATTAAATTTATTGCGTTTCTTCCAGGCCCAGCCATTGACTGTGCCCGTCTTTAAACAGCGTCGTTGGATAGAATTTAAATGGCTTTTTTTTTTTACAAGCAATTACAGTTGGGAAATTAATACCCTTACATCACTGATCAGTACTATGCTGTTTTACTGTAGCTTTTTCCAGCAGACAATAGAACTGGGATGAATTGAAGCTTAAGACTTAGAAGAGGATCAGATCAGCACTAAAGTTGCTTTTAAAAATGAGTTGGAACGTCAGAAGGATATATCGACCTCTCCTTGTTTTGAATGATACAATATTGTACTTGATTGGTTTTTTAAGTCATTATCTGATCTGCCAGTGTGCACAGAATGTTCAGAAGTACTACAAGTGGCCTCGATCGTGGACAGAGTAAGCCAGAAAGAGGAGCTGAATGCATTCTGTCGACATATACTGCAGGCATTTTCTTAAATGTGTGTGAAACATTGTGGTCTCCAGGCACGTTTTCTGGAAGCTTAAAGTTTTGCTCTGTCTTTGCAAAATGGACCTGACACTAGCTAATGCAATCCTTTTCCAACTAATTAGCCTTCTGTCACACAACTTGCAGTAAATTTTGCTCATGGGGAACAGCTTCCGTGCAGACAAATCCTGTGGGTTTGAGTTGGCGTGTTTCAGTCAAAAATAGAGCCTTGTCAGTGAATTATTATGGTGTTGCAAGCAGAAATGATGCAACGGTATATACTCTTGTCCTATTCTTTAAGACATTCAAGCATTTCATATAGTGCGTGATTTTCTCCATATAATACTCTCATTATTGTGGTTACTATGGACTAATAGAATTTTTTGAGTGATTTCTCAAACTCTTAAGATTAATCCAATTCCATGCAATTGCTCTCTCAGAAAGATAATTTAAGCGGAATCCTTAAAATCACGTTAGGGAGCTGACCCCATTTATTTGTTTAATTCTCTCCCCCTATCCGAATAAAGGTGGCGTGTGTTGTTGCTGGAAAGCCCAATATAGTTTGGCATTTCTATTCAGAGAGACTTTGTATCATCTTTTCCCTACAGATGTGGTTAAAAACTGAAAATGAAACAGTTTTCTGTAAGGTTAGAGTTTTAACCCTGGACGTGTTTCTCCTCCGCTGAGCTGTCATGTTACGTGTGCTTTGCAGCAGTGTGGTGTTTTGTTGTTGTCAGTGGCTGCCTCTGCGCTGGAATGTCTCACCCCGCTGACTCCAGAAGGTCAACGCGCTGGAGATTGATCTGCGGAGCCAATAGCCCCTAGTTAAGATCTCCGGGGTGAATTTTAAAGCCAGCCTTTCTTGGCAAGGCGTCCTCTGAAGTACAAGTGGCTTGGGTTCTGTTTTGATGCGCTGATCATTCTTATTAAAAATTTTGTGCTTGCATTGCAAGGGGTTAAAAACCCTCCTGTCTTGCGCTGAGACATAGGCTGATACCAACCAAGGGAAAAGGCTAAGGATTATTTGAAAAGGGTATCACAAGTCATCAGTGACCCCCTCATCCAGAGGGTAATCGACACCTCTCCTGGTTAAGAGGCTAAACGCAGTGAGTGGCGTCTGCCGGCTGTCTCGTTCAGGATGACGTTCACGCGTCAGGGCGTCCTGCTTCACCCCTGCGCCATCGTACACTCATCTGCTGCCACGTCGCTGTCGCCGACGTCAGAGAGGGTGGTCGTCAGAGCGCTGACGCACCCAGCCTAAAGTGGCAGCCGCCTTCCCCTGTCTCCCACCTTAAGCGCCGCGGACGGAGACACGCTGCGCTACAGAGATGGAATTAAAAAAAGGAGAGTGTTACAACTGTGTGGCTTTGGTGGTGAGGCTGTGAGTACCCCTGCCTGCTGCTGTGAGTCGAAGTGTTAAAGCCTGCTGAGATTTCTGTTCTTATAGAAAAAACATATTTCCCCATTAAATGAAAACATGTGATGGCCTTGTACATGTAAATGGCCTTTAAAAGAATGCAGTGATTGGATTGTGTATTATGGGCAGACTGTGACCGTAGCGTCGCTGTGTCCTGAAGGGGGAATGGTGGCGCAAAATCTACTCTGAGGCATGGACTCGGCCAGGCTTAAATTATAAATCGGGGTTACTAACATTTTCACCATCTGTGTTCCTGAAAGGAATTATTACTATAAGAACTATCTAATTTGGCTTGATCTTTGTTCAGGCCTTTGTGTTTTAACACCTTTGTGCATACCGATTGCCCTGCCTGTCTTGCCTGCATATAAAATACTACCTACTTTTAATGGTAAGCTTTAATTTTTTGGACCGCATGGTTTTAAAGTTTAAAACTGGAAAGGACTCTAAAGGGTGCATCTCTAGCTTTAGTTTTCTTTTAGTTTTTTTTATACTGTTTATACTAAACCTGCGATATTGGGCTTTGAGGTCGGGAGAGCGGTACGCCCCTTCATCCCATCTGGCTTTTCTCCATCTCCATTGAAGCTGGTTTTGTAGAACTGGTCCGGTTATCAGCCCATTTCTTCTGCCCAAAGGACACGTGTAGGGGGTGGGGGTTGCCTTCTGACTGTAGGTTACCTGTGAGGACTCTCTCTCCTTCTTTTGTGTGCCTTTTTCTGATTGGCTATATCTGTCTGTGGTCTGGATATGGGTCTTCTGTTCTCTTTTGTAGCTTGGGGGAGACCTGGGAGGAGGTGTTGGGGGAAGTCCAGCAGTAAGTCACACCTTAAGTTTCTTTGCCTGTTTGCATTTTTTAAATACATAGTTCCGAGCTTGATGACAGAGAAAAGTGTTCTATATATATATGCACATACATATGTATGTGTATATATGTGTATGTAAATATGCATCTATAAACAATCTCATAATTAAGTGATACACCAGATTCGTGCTTGCATTGCAAGGGGTTAAAAACCCTCCTGTCTTGCGCTGAGACATAGGCTGATACCAACCAAGGGAAAAGGCTAAGGATTATTTGAAAAGGGTATCACAAGTCATCAGTGACCCCCTCATCCAGAGGGTAATCGACACCTCTCCTGGTTAAGAGGCTAAACGCAGTGAGTGGCGTCTGCCGGCTGTCTCGTTCAGGATGACGTTCACGCATCAGGACGCAGTTATTTTTGGAAATCCTAAGGTTGAAAATTTTATTATGTACCAAGTGTTATAATGAACTATTTCAGACTTGAAGATATTTTTCATCCTGAGAGATCCTATGGTTGGGTCGTAGGAGGACATTATTGAAATCCATTAAAAGCATTGAACTCTTAGTATTGGGCTGTGGAGTAGAACCTGTAATTTTGTGTGTGGTTTCCCTCCCCGGCTCAGGTGGGACAGAATTTCATCCCGTCCTCTGTGCCAAACACGTTCGCCCCCTCGCCCACGCCGGCTGCGCTCAGCAGTGGACTCAATGACCTGTTTGAGCTCTCCACAGGCATGGCCATCACCACAGGGGGCTACGTGTCCCCCAAAGCTGTGAGTACCTGAGGATCCTCCATAACACATCTAATAAGTTATGTGTAGTTATTTTCGGATGATCTGGGGCATCAAGTTTTTATATAGTACGCTTCGGGGTTTGAATGAAGTCCCAAACATGGCTATAATGGTGACACTGGACTGGCGATAAGTAGGTCAACAGAGACCAACCACTTGACATGATGATGCTACCTGTGGTGTAGTAGTAGAGTTTTCTGCTTTGCATCGTTCCAGCTTATCATTCCAGGAGGTTTGCTGCCATGCAAAACTTTGCCATGCAAAGTTCAATTACACGGTTACCGAGCACCTCATTGTGTGGCCCCTGTTATAAAACAGAGATGCACTAAAAAAGTGGAGAGAGAATGCTGGGTAGAGTTTTCAGCCCATCGCAGGGAACTTTCTTTAGCACCAGTGCGAGTATGTGCTAGGCTTAAGTTATTAAATGCTTTCTGCTGCGTTGCAGGTGTGGCTGCCTGCCGTGAAGGCCAAGGGCCTTGAAATAGCAGGGACCTTCTCCCGCAGGCAGGGCCACATGTACATGGACATGACCTTCATCAACAAGGCACTGCAGCACATGACCGACTTTGCCATCCAGTTTAACAAGAACAGGTAAGAGGAGGGAGGAAGCTCGGAGCAACCTTCAAACGGCTGGAAGTGTTAAGTGTGTCTGATGTGTCCCTGCAAGAGAACTCAGGAAGATATAGTCACAGATATTAACACACAAAACAGTGATTTCGCTACTAAGTTTATTTTATTTGGGTTGTCCTGCACTGGCGCACTGTGAGTCCGAGTCTGTCTCTTTCGGAATAGTTTTGGCATGATCCCCACCACGCCCCTGCCCATTCACACTCCGCTGATGCCCAGCCAGAGCATCGAGATCTCCCTCCCACTCAACACCATCGGTCCCGTCATGAAGATGGACCCTCTCAACAATCTGCAGGTGAACACCAAAATCCTACACACTCTTGGAAGGGGTTAAAAAGAAGACAAAATATGGTACTCACAGGAAAGAAAGGTTTGGGGGGGGGGGGGAGGCTGGCCTGTCAGGTAGATAATCGGTACTAGTTGATTTTGGTGTCACGGTGGTGACTTTAATAGATGCTGGCTAGAAGACCCCAGCCGACTGTAAAATTAAATGCTGTCCTATCTGGAGTGCTTCAGATGTCTCTCGTAGTTCTACATGTTGCAGCTCTGGCATTAACAGATTAACCCGGGCGCTCGCTTACCCCACCCCACCGCTG